>JAQQAE010012017.1:0-13346 GCA_029823295.1 Pseudamia nigra | reverse complement strand
ATTATTATTATTATTATTATTATTATTATTATTATTGTTGTTGTTGTTATTGTTATTATTATTATTATTATTATTATTAGTTAGATTTGTTCATATATTAAAATGTTGGTGCAAATTGACCCAGACTTTTCCAATTCTTTATACCATCTAAGCAGTTTACATTATTATCATTTTCCCTTTTATGTTCATTTTGATACATAATAAAATCTTCCATATAAATAGGTTACAATATTCACTGCAAATGCCAGTGCTAGCATTTAAAAATTTGTATTTTTATTTTGTTTTGAGTCCATGTAGATCTTGTGGTAAATATTTCACCAGAGTGGCAGAATTAATCACAAGCCTCCACATCCCACAAAGGCTCCATTGAGCTGAACGCATATATGGACAAACTGAAACAGCGCCTGATCCTCTAGAAGGGAGAGAGAGGTGACTGACCTGATCCACCAAGTAATGCTACTCGGCTAAATCCGACATGTGAAGGGACATCCAGCCCCGCAGCAGACACCCAGAGAGTTTTACGCATCACTGAGGAATAGCCCAGGCTGCAGGAAACTCACTTTGGCCCGTGCAGGACATTATTTCACTGTGACTTACTTAGTGGCCTGAGCCAGATCAGGGTTTGTTAGTCCACGCAGACTTCATCACCCATATCATTCTGCTCTGCTTTGGCTGTGGGTGGCACAGTGACAACCAAGGAGGCACAGTAGGTTTGGTGAATGCATGGGAGCGCACGGGGCGACTGGCTGCAGACTGTGGCCAGTTGTTGGGGATGCTGTAACTATTTGATCAATTGAGCTGAGGGTTTCGGCAAGAAGAGGTAAATGTGCACAGGCTAAGTGGACGTGCTCCACTTGGAGAGCCTATCGGTCTGTGTTTACCTGTTTACTTTCACAGGTAGTTCAAACAGGCCGCTTGGCTTTTCACTCTCACTGTGGCCACTGAGCGGACGAGTCGACGGGATCAATACGGGGAATATGCAGGATTTAGAGCATGTGTTTAGGATTTTAGATTAGAATCTACATTTGTGTACATTTATCTAAAAATATTAGAAAATTGCGTGCGGAAATTTTGAAACTTAACTGAAACTTTGTGTCATTTTTAAAAAAGTGAATGGCGCAGCCTTTATTATTATTATTATTATTACTATTATTATTATTATTATTATCATCATCATCGTCATCATCGTCACCATTATTATTATCATTATTATTATTATTGGATTTTATGTATTTTGAAATATTCTGCTATAGCAACTATAAAGATTTCTACATTTCTGAGCAAACTGACAAAGTTGAAACAGTTGCAATTTGTGGGAAATGTGTTTGCACTCCATTGCTTTTCCCCTTCATCTTCAGTTCTCACTTTTGATTGTGTGTCTGTGTAAAATGTGTGTGTGTGTGTATGTGTGTGTGTGTGTGTGTGTGTGTGTGTGTGTGTGTGTGTTGAAGGGTGTTAAACCGTAGACACGACACACTAAAGCAGGGCCTCAGAGCAGCAGATGCATCAGGATTTAAAGGACAATGCAGGGCGCGGAGCTTGTGAGCTTTGTGATTTTCTCTCACCCGCTTACTTGAGTCCAGTTGACATTAAATCTTTAAATCTGACACTAAAAAGATACACTGGTCGAATATTTTCTCGTGGGGTTGTACGTTTGGCTCGCTAGCTGCTGTGCGTAACACTGACTGACCTTTTTATATGATCACTGCTGCTATAATTATGCTATCACCAGTTTCACCAGTGTTCCCATTTTAATATTATAAGCAACAGAGCTGACTGGCTTATTATTAAAGCTCGTTATATTTTTTTCCTGATCCCAGCTTTGCAATCAAACATACAACAGAATGGACTCATCCAAAAACAATTAATTTTTCGGATGAACCCCAAAACGGGCCTCGTCTGATTAATTATAATTCCCTCCTAAAAATTCATGCCCACGATTGTTCCCAAATAAGTAGAGAAAGGGCTTTTTATATTCTTGATTAAATAAATCTTTCGATTGAATGCACAAATAAGAATGCCGCAGGAGAATTTATAATAATGTTGATCATTGCCTTCTTTTAATCGCTGAATTTCAGTGTGTTTGGAAGCCTCAGGCAGGGAGTTAGTCTTTGATAAAGGTAACCCCGCCTGCCTCAGGGTGCCCATGATAAATGTACAGAGTGACAAGACCGATTTCCTCCCTCCATGATTAAAAGCCTATATATATTATATGCAGGTAAAGCCGGGTCCGGTTTATTTATGGGGGCTAAGCCGTGGCCCGAGGAGACTTGCCTCGCGGGTAGAAATCATTTTGCTTTTCACAGAAATCCAGCCACCTTTCCCTCTCGGGCAAAAGTCTTTATTCGTCTCCTTTCCTCTAATGATTAAACATGTCACGGCGAGATTATAGCAGTGCGCCCATGCCCCGAGGAGATGCCTTCATTTGTTAAACCACCAGTTTATTTGTAACGGTGAATTTCATGCCACGCTGTGCCATTCGCCTTAATCTTTTCTTGTAAGACGAATTGCTAAAAAGGGGTTTATTATTTTTTAATCACTTCCCATTCCAGTATGGCAGTGACACTGACTAGGAGGAGGGAGAAATGGCTCAAAAGTGAAAAATACACTTTAAAAATGTGTAGGAAACTGTTAATGCGCCGTAAATTAATATATAAATAAATCCTGTCCTGGAAAACCTGATGTGCCCGCTGTAGATGGCACAAGTACAGTCAGCCAATGCTCCTTGTCAGACAGCCTGCGTGTGAGTGCGGCAATAACAGGAACAGCTGTTGACATCTGTAGAGCTCTAGCGGTCTCTACCGGCAAATTTGAGAAACAACAGGGGGTGCTTATTGTGTCTACTCAATTAGACAGTTCATAATTGGCAATAATGTTGTGTGGAAGAAAGTCACACATTTTATAAAACAAGGGTTATTAAGTATCAGGAAGATTCTTCAGCTGCGTCATTTTACGCCAAATGATCCATGGCATCATTTAGTTGGTGTAACCTGGCAGGTGCTACAGTTTTGAATCATCTTTAAAATATGGAAGTTATTGTCGGTTTCTATTTTATATATGAGACTAAAACCAGTGAGTTTTCTTAGACATGGTAGAATTTTATTTATTCAAATAATAAAGATGATTTTTGACTGAGTTTGGATGCAGTGATGCGGGCCAACCTTCACTCTGTATCATTACGACGAACCAATTGTCCATCCAAGCATAGACTCCCACGTGAGTGTGTGTAATGATCACTACTGTACAGGCCTGCTCTCTGAATAACCATCCTATTTAAACAAACGTACTGTAAAAAAACAGCAGTGCGATCAGGGTAATTCACATTCAGCACTAAGATGCGCGCTCATGCGCATGAAACAGAAGCAAGAGAAAAATATGCAGTGAGTCTTAGTCTATAAAAGAGAAAACACTGTATGCAAACTGAGTAAAACATCAGTGCGCTTACCTAGACTGGAGGGGGGCTCACTGTGTTGCCAGCGTTAAGACAGCGCGCAGAGTTAATGAAATATCTCCAAATGGGAGTCAGGAGTGCGTGCAGAGATAAGCCTGATGTGGTTTATATACCCAGAAACCAAGTGCTCCTCTTCTCATATTGTCCAAGAGCGTTTGCATAGCTGGCCAAGTGGCTGTGCTCTTGCTGACTCGCTAACATTGCATAGTGTTTGTTTTCCCTTGCTATGACGTGAGACAAAATATTGGCCATATGTTCATCCGCAATAAATTGGTCTTGAGCGCAAACAAAGCTCCCTGCGGCCGCTGCTTTTAATCCTCACTACTAGTTTTCTTCCTCTGGGATGTTTTTGAGATACAGACTTACTATGTTGTATAATGTAGGTGAATAATAATGTTACGGCAGGCTGTTTAAGAGATAATAGTTGGCCTGTGGAGGAGCTGCTGGTTGATCTTTATATTGCGACCTATTCTCTTCACACAGCGCTCTCTAATAAATCGCTTGGTAACCAAGAAGCAACACTATCCAAAGAGCAGATGTGGCATGTTATCCACGCCACAGTTGCGTTTACATTAGATACCCTGATACAATGATTGATAACCAAGGTCACAGTAATTCACAATGATTTGGGACCCAGTCATGTCCCAGGAGGCAGACTACTAACACATCATGTTTACTGCATGGATCCTCACGTGTCCACACGGAAAGAAGCGGCAACTCTGTGAGCCGTAGTAAGGCCACAGCCGCTAAAACTAAACAGCGTCATTAAAGCTGCATAGAAGGAAAAATATTACATCACAAAATCTGTACTCATAAGGAGGCCACTAAAAAGAAACAAAAAAGGATTATACATACCGAATAATAATAATAATAATAATAATAATAATAAGAAGAAGAAGAAGAATAACAATAATAATAATGCTTATTATTATTATTATTATTGTCGTTGCTATAATAACCTCACCTACGTCTGTAAGCTTTAAAGCATATTTTCATAAATGACAAATATTACCTACAACAATATATAGGTTTTTCTTTTTTTTCAAGGGGTAACAACTTTTTCATTTTATTGTGGTTTCAAGCACAGATTTGTCCTCAACTGACAAAAATATTTTTTACGGTTTTATTAAAAAATAATAAAGAATAAATACCAAGTAATTTCCATCAGTCTCAGGTAAAAATAAAACCAGCGGTAAGATCAGGCTTTCTTCCCCATAAATTCAGCTGAAATTTCAACCTCCTTCCTTAAACTACAGACAAAAAAAAAAAAAAATCACTTAAAGGCATTTTCGTAAAAGTGCGTTGATTTTCTCCAGCGCACCCATTTACACCTGTTGCACGTCTACAAACCTGCTCTGCTGTAATAAAGATTGCAAGGGGGACATGGTGCGATGATGATGATAGGGAATGCCATTGAGGAAGAAAGTAATACGAGGCAAACACCAGTTATGCTATTATGACACCTTGGGGGTGGATAACTTAAATCAAGACAATGATTTTATTGTGGGCAGCCTGGAATCTGTGCGTGATAATAATGGTGTTGCCTAGTAGAGCAGGAGCGACCATCAATCAATAGAGAATACATTACTGCTGGTTTTGTGCGGGGCCACTTTGCTGATGAAAGACAGAGATTATCCTCCTTCCATCACTGCGTTCAAGAGTATCGCTAAGACGCTGAGAATACAAATAAATAAATTGGCCTCATACCTCGTTTGAAATTCCACATTAGGACAAAGCAGTTACTTAGAGTTGGAATGTATTCATGAGGTTCAGACGAAAAAGAAAAAGCTTTCCACTTAGCCGCTCTGTGAATACCCTTGTGCTGTTTGAGATTTGCCAGAAGTGCTCTGGGTGTTAAATGCAAGACCTCCTGAAAAAGGATGGGTAAGATAGGCCCTGCCGGTCAAGCTATTATCAATCCCTGGCCTAAAGCTTGATGACTAAGATACTTCACATGTAGTTAACGGCTGCGTAAGGACACTGATGGCACGGCATCCTGAAATCAATCAGTTCAAGTTTTAATGCATCGACCACTCCAGGAGAACGAAGAGAGAGAGCGAGAGCTTCTCGACACACAAATGCCAGGAAGACTGGGTTGATTTTCATGGAAGATGCACTTTTAAAAAGCTTAATTAAGCCTGAGGGCTCACTTGTGCTGAGTCTCATACATGATGATAGCCAGTCCTATCAATTTGAAAGGCTTTGCAGTTTTTCCTCACAAATAAATGCACTTGGAGAGGTTTAGTGTGAGATCACCAAGCCCTTGGAGTTAAGGCCAGTGAATGGGTGTTGCAGCTCTTCAAGAGATGTGGAGCAAAATAGGTGAGATGAGCTGTTTTGCAAAAAAGAAGCCCAAATCTTCAGACCAGTGAATATTTCCATTTCTTCAATGACAACAGCATATTGTAAATTTGAGAGGCTCTGGAGTGCAGGGCGATCAGTCTTAACATTTTTGCCCTGCTGTGTTCCCTACTGGAGCCCAACAGAAGGGAAACAAATAAGTTCAAAGTGATGAACTGTGTCAAAGTGTTACCAGAGTGAAAAAAGTTCCTTTCCTGAATTACTCATGAGATGACATTTCCATTAAAACATCAGATTTATGGGTTGTATAGAAGGGTTTTGTGGGCATTCCTTGACATGAATAACTTTAGGCGTGAATACCTCTTTTACAGTGCCAAGCATTTGGTGCAAGGCCAGTGCTTGGCCTTGGAGAGCCATATAGCTGGTTGCAAACTCTGCAACTGAGTCTGAGGGCCAAAAATACTGTACTTAGCTGACACATTCTGTAAGCATTTTCGCCCCTGTGGCACGTGGGTACAAAACAAATGCCCCAGTCAAGGTTATTCTTTAAAAGCTGTGAGCTTCAAATACTAATGGAGGTTTGTTCCAATAAAAAAATCACTTACCTGCTTGTGGACTAAGTGACATGCCATTAGAGAGGGCATCTAATGTGGATGTTAGCTGCTGATTGAAAGCAGCATAAAAAGAAAAAATATGATGGTTCCTTGGCAAATGAAAAGTTTACATTACTGACATCGAATTGTAAAGCAGAGACCGGATGTCTATGAAGCTGTTTTCTTGTCACAGGACCATATAGATGCATTTCTCTGTAATAGGAGTAAGAAGGTCACTTGACTGGGTTAGTTCCACCGTGGTAGACAATGTCCATTTTTCAAGGAAGCAGAGATATGAGGTTTCAAATAAAAGGTGCCTGAAATAAAGTGCTCTTGTTTAAAAGGTCTTTGAAATAGGTGGAGAACCAAATCGCAATAAATAAAACCTAGAACTGATGATTGATGTCTAAAAGAGAAAGGCTGCAACAGTCTCTCAACATGGATGGGCAATGTCAATCTAGTGAACTTAAGAAATGCAGAGAGCCGTCGTTAGAGTCCCCAGATTTGGTCCATTTTTTGAAACAATGAATCATATCAAGAGTCAAGGACAGATCATTGCAAGATGGGTAAGCTTGTCCTTGCCTTTACTCTAGCTGTACACAATAGCTGTGAGCAAAGATTCAAAAGCTTTGCAGGGATATTGACTGTTACCTTCAACAGTAGGTCCTTAGTGAAGAAAAGAAAGTGGAACATAACTCATATTTCAATAGTATGGCATGGACAAAACAGGATGAATTAGAAGAGGGATGTCTCAAGGCCAGTTTTTCCCTTGCAAATCTTGTACCTTGCCAGAAAAAACACACTGTACGTACCATCTATCCATTCAAGGCAAGCTCACATTTTGTTGTAAAGACAAAACACAACAAATTAATGCAATGTATTAGTCCTTTCACTGAACTCTTTGCATACTAATGTCACTGAGGCATGTTCTCTAAAGGGCTTCTCCAAGAATGTGAGGTAGGAGTTGTCACAGCACTGAACAGTAAGAAGCCTGCTTATGTTCAGAGTGGATGTTCAGCTTTGAAGCAGAGATCCATCTTGAAAAAAAAAAAACCACTGATTCTACCCTGTAGCACTACTTCAATGTTGTACTTCAGAACTTCAAGAAATGGCATTTTGGAAAAAAATTATTTTGTTATAGCTTTATTAAAATCTCAACAGACAACTTTTGGATCTTACAGCCGGAAATGTAGAAGGCACTCCACTTCTAGAAAGAGTTTGCACTCACAACCTAAGAAAATGTGATCTACCCATGGTGTACTACAATGTGCATCTTATTCATTTAGCTGAAGAGAATAATTTATATGACTAAGTATACCTGCACTCAAACTGCTACTGAAAGAAAAATCTCAAACACTAAATTAGATTTGAGAAGGAGAGGCAAATACTTATCCATCTATACACAGTAAATACATATTCCCAAAGTTATTAAGGGATGTAAGTTTGCCACGATGTTAAATCATTTTGTAAATTAGGTAGTTAGACCTATTTGACCAATTTATATGAGGTTTCACATGCAAAACGAACAGCATGTTTCTTTGTTTTTTAACCACTGGTACCAATTATGAACCCTGTCCCCCTGTTGGGGTGTGAGCCATGCAGAGAGCTCATACTTAGAGCTTGAAATTTCAGTGGCAGCACAGCACTGAATCCAAATCAGCACATTTTATTAGCCTCACATCTCTTCACAATTAGCAGTTTCAAAAAATAATGACCAGAAACCAGACTCAAGGCCAAGCTTTGCTCCAAGTATGTGTTTGTACAGTTTTATGGAGAGTATTGTGCATGTGTATGTTTATGGGTGCAGACAGAAAGTCCTTATTTGAGTATGTTGAGCATCCCATCAGGATATGTAACCTAAACAGCACAATAGAGAGAAACAGAAGGGCTTAGGGGCATGAAACACTCACCTTGAACCAGGCTGCTCCTTGCAAACACAAGGATTACCCATCTGCACATTTCTGAAGCCTTTTGATTACCAATGTATCCAAAATGAAAGACGAAAAGGAGAACACAATTACATTAACACAATTTAGTAATTTCAATGGCTTTCTGCAGATGGGTTGCCAACATATTTGGATAATTAGCGTGTAGATATTTTCTTTATACTGGGCCCACGATGGCAATTAACATGTTTTGTGGAGAGATTAAAACTTTTTCCAGGCAGTGAAAATGGTTGGAAATGCATTAGAGGAGGTCACAAAAATGGGCTTCTATTCTTTGCACTAAAAGGATGCTTTTATAAGGTGATAGCAATTGAGGAATAAAACCCCAAGGGCAAATAAATGAAAGAACTCATCTTTAATTGGCAATCTTTTTGGTTTTATATAAATACCACTCCAAATTTCCTATCCACACTTCCATTGACTGTATGGCAAGTCTCTCTTGAACTAGAAATATGAAAGGCAAAAGGAGCCACAATGCCGACCAAAAAGGACAACTCCATCTCTCAGCAAGCCAAATGTTTACAAATTGCCCACTCTCTGTTTACCATGACACTATGCAATTCAATGAGAATAGTAATTGCCTGAAATAGATGCATAATGTTTTAGGCTAATCTTCATTAAGGGAGTTGAATGATTTTTTTCCTTTTACTATTAAATAAAACTGAAACATGAAATGCATTATTGCTCAAAAAGAACAAGCTGTTCATCATGGTGACTAGACAGTGTTGAAGTGCAGCAGAGTTGGAAACTGCTTTAAACTTATGCAAGACTAAAAGATTTTATGCTAAACTGAACAAGTGTATCATTTCAGATATTATCTTCACAATTACATTTTGCTGCACATGTAGCGTTTACTTAAAGAACAGTTTCATTTGTGTTTGTGTGTGAGCCATATTCAAGGCCTTCAACCACTAAACCTTTCTTTGTCGCCACCTAATGGTAGGAGTATGTGATAAATCTGAGCTCTGGAGCTCAGCTGAGAAAAAGTGTGCACCAACACATCCTCCCTCTTTCAGGTAATTATGTCTTTTATCTAGGAGACACATACGGCTACTTTAACATTGGATATCCAGCCGTCCTAATGGCCCATTATTCAAATAAATGGGGGAACACTGTGGGGTTGGTGACCCCCTCCGTGCGACAGGGCCCTCCATCGAGGCACACCTGCTGAGACAAGGTAACGTTTATCACTGACACCTTCACAGGACAGAAACAAAATGGCAGGCGGGGTCAGCGGTAAGGAGCACACTGGGTCTGTCATATTGCAAACATATCCATTTGGTACGGCTCTACTCTTGTGGTTGCCAGGCTACTGCCTAATATATGGTGACTGAGTGTGCGTCAGGAAAACAGAAGTAAGATGTTGACTTTGAGATAAGCACCTCTTCAAATTAAACAGCACCATCACATTGCATTCAAAATAACATTTCCAAAGGTCAACTTTAAATGGTCCCCATTTGGCAAAAACAAAAAAAAAATCTCTGTGTTCTTCAACTCTCTAAATGATCAAATTTGCATACCAGTTATGTTAGTTAGTGGCATTTAATTATTTATGTTTTAATCACATGAAATGAAGGGGATAATATCACTGTATGGTAGTTTTGTGGTCCATGTGCCCCTGTCATCCAAGCACTCGGATGTCTCCTTATTAAAGTACACAAAAAGATAATTATACTTTGCTCTGTATAAACATTGCCATGGTGCTGCACAAGAGAATCATCGCTGAATTGGACACAGGAGAGGGTTAGACCTCTTGTGATTAATGTGTTTGGTCACACATACTCACGAGTGGTAAAGGCATGTCAACTCCTGCTCTCTACTACAGAGTCAAGGGTCGGAAAAACAGTTTTGATGGAACTGATTGTCATGTGCAGCCGTCAGAGTTATCATGCTGTGATCATGCAGGAAGCTCATCCAGAGTCCAGAGTGCAGGGCTAGACAGCTGGCAAACAAATGAAGACACAGCCATTTCACAGATAGATAGATAGATACAGTAGATACATACAGACATACGTAGTTACATACATACATACATACTGTATGTAGGGAAAAGACATCTGTGATTCACAAAACACCTGGAAAGCCATGTTGAATTGAGTTGCTGATGTCATTGGAGATATGGTTTTGACTGACCAAGGGGCAGCAAAGGCCAATACAATTAACAGACAAGAAAACACACACTGTTAAAGTGTAAATAAAGGGAATCTGCAGCGGGGCCAGACAAAGGCCAGTCCAGGGCCCATTCAGTAGGCCCTTGTTCATCACTGGCCTGGGGTCTTCTCCAAGGACTGAGGGTCTGGGTGAGAGGCCTGGGGAAGGTATAGAAGAGAGAGGCAGTATGTGGGTGTCCAGAGGGATAAGGGCAGTGTGTATGTGTTTGTGTTGCTAGGCTGTGTCTGAGAGGGTAACAAGAGCTTAGCCATCCCTGTGTCCGGAACTATCAGGTGATCACGGATGATCTGCATCTCAAGGAGGTGGTTGTTGAGAGGAAGAAGCTGTATTTTTATAAGCTTCTGCCTGGTTTACTTTGCTGCCTGATCACTTCCTCCTTCCTCAAAGCTTTGACATACTGTAGAGAGAGCAATTTCTGTTCCAAATTAGCTGCTGTAAATCAAAAACATTAAAGCTGTCAATAGTGTTTCACAGCAGTCAGCCATATTGTAGACTTCTGGGGAGTATTTTATGGTTCCAACATGCATTGCACATTATTTGTAAGGTACTGTGTTTATGCAAAGAGTTGTCTCACAATTTGGTAAAAAAAAGTTTTTAGTTATCACTAAGACTGCATTATAAGCATGGATCTGAACACGGTGGTGCCTCCAGAACTTTTTCACAGGGGTGGACAAATGGGGTCACTAAAAATCTTGGGGTTGGATACAAAATCCAAAAGCTGTCCTAGATATCCAGAATTCTGTTGTGCTGTTGTAGAATGACTAGTTGAACACTATGGGAAAGATTTAAAGAATCATCCACTGATATAGTTTTATTTCTCGTGTTACAATTAATATTACCAATGATCTGATGTGCACAGATTTACATTTTACAATTAACATTTTGAGTTCCACAACAATCATACATCCAATAGTTTGTGCCTTTCAGTGTATGTTTTTGTAAACAAAAATATGTTCCATATATTACACCAAAAACACAACAGAAAATCTATTTTTTATATCTTATTGTTATGGCCCACTGGCAAAAAACCTAAAATATGATACAGAATAATGTACAGAAATACTGGTGAAAATATATCTGATAAATCAGGCTACACACTTAATACAGCTTTATTCACCTGTTGCTGTATTTTTAGACAAACAAATCGAAAAGGTCATCAAGATTTATGGCCATTGCCCTTTCTGACTCCTCACTTAACATCCCCAAACTGGTCAATCCACTCATACCACTCATCAGTCATGGTACATCTTAAGGCAGTTTTGATCAGCTTATTGCAATCAACACAGCACTGAATGGTTTCTCACACAAATGTGCACACAGGCCCAACTAATATCTTCTGTTGCCTCTGCATCTGGGCAACACAATGAAACAGAAAATCACCACATTATTTAATGGAGAAATCCAGTAAAAGTCTGTATGTGACCAAAAATGATTCAAACATAAGGCACAAAGTCAGTAAAGTGTATAAATGGTATTGTGACACGATGTATCAGTGCCTCAGTCACTTTGGAGCTGTCAGTTAGACTGCGGACCAGCAGGGGAGTGAGGACGACCACCTTCGGCGCAGTACGCCCTGAAGATGCTCCTCTCAACTGCTGCGACCCTGTTTGCTCAATCTCACTTGCACTAGCTTTTTAAAATAAGAACAGATGTCTGTAGACTTTATAGCACCCGCTAACACTAGCTACTGTAGGTAATTAATTAAATTCAGCACATAAAAACACATTTCACTTGAGCCTCTAAAGTTTACTAAATATAGGCTATCAATTAATCTCTTCTTTTTAGAAATTTCTTACTATGACTTACTCACTCACTGTTAGTCCTCTTTCTTAACTCCCGTAGGTCTATGAGCTGAGCCGCTCTGCTGAGCTGCCAGACTCGGCCAGGGGCTGAGGGGGAGGTTGTCCAGCAAATTTATTAAGAGGCGCCATTATCTGAACAAGAAAATTTTCTAAGAAATTTGAGCAATGGTGTGTGTAACTATACTAATTAAAATTGCATTCAGCAGAAATGCATTTTGAATTTTTATGATCATGTGACCTTGACCTTTTCTCTCCAAAACCATAGCCACAGTCCCAAGGTCAACATTTATACACCTGACTTTATTTCTTTCCCACAAAAAAAATGGATGGAACTTTTATGACTTTGTGACCTTGACTTTTGACCTTCCATCTCCAAAAAGACAACCAGGAGTGCTAGTCCCAAGCTCAACCTGTATACCATTTGCTGAACCTAGCTTCATTTGTTTTTGAGTTAGAGATGCACAGCCCTAACCATGCATCTAGTCCATTAGTGTGGGTATTTACATTGACATGACATAACATTAATAAAATATATGTATGTTTCTTTACACATGTGCTAAAATTCACATGTGTCTGCCTGTCTGTCTGACCGTCTGTCTGTAACTCAGTGGTAAGGCCGGAGCCAGACAATAAACCAAAAAGCAACTAGACCCCAACCACTTAAAGGTGCAGATGACAATGTTGGCAAACTTGATAGTAGCTGATCATTTGTAGCGGTCTGCTGTAAATGCTTTGACAAGCAACCTGCCGGTCAACACGGCTTACAACCTCATAGGTGCAACTCGCAGAGTGAAAACAGTCACAGCGGTAGCTACTACCACAGGATGACTGAGGAGAGACAGCCTGCACTTCAGATTCCTTTTGCACTTTAGATTCCCTCTGCCCTAGGTCTTTAGGTTGCTCAGTCTCCTGATGTCCTTGCTGTATGTTTGCTGGTTCTGGACCAGTCCAGTGTCTGTGGACGTCACCCAGTGTCTGTGTTGTTTCTTGTTCTATCGCTACTCTTTTCTTTTGTCTCTCCTCTGTCCACTAATCCCAGCCGGTCGAGGCAGATGGCCGCCTACCCTGAGCCGCTGGTTCT
>JAQQAE010012016.1:0-13346 GCA_029823295.1 Pseudamia nigra | reverse complement strand
TAGTCTCACTGATTAGTGGTTTTCTTGAGGCTACACAGCTGTTCAGTCCCAATCCCTTGAGTTCCCTTCGCATTGTGTGTATGGAAGTGTTCTACTGTATTTGCTTAGTTAAATCCAGGTGGAAACTTATTTTTTGGACCAGGCAGTATATTATATACAATTGTTATAATGCCTCACACTCAAATCAAAGTGTGTGAGGCAGAGTTGCAAAGACGTTCTTGAAACACAAAAGGAAAATCACCATAAACTGTCAACATCAACAACAGCAGTTCAATTCTGTTGTATTTGTACCGTGCCAATAACAATCCAAGCTTATCTCTAATAACTTCACAATTCGAGTCCAAAGCCTAAGGACTATTCAGAGAGCAAACCCAACAGAACCACCGAGAGCAAGTCTAGGACAACAGGAGGAGGAAAAACTTCCTTTAACAGAAGACAAAAGCTACTACCAAGGTTTAAATCTGCATTCTTGTGTATATTTTTTTTTACAGCGGTTGTATATTGTTATGTTTCAGAGCTGAGTAAGTTCAATCAAGTTCAGTTTACTGTAAAATGCTGTTTTTATTCAGGTGACCACAAGATTACGAGCACTGTTCAGCTTTGAAGTGGCTATTACGCTGCCTTTTACATACAGTATGACTGTTTTTTCTCTTACATGTCATTTCAGCTTTATTTTGACCAATTTCTAAGCACAGTTTGATAGGTGTACATTATGGGTAAAAAACCCCAGCAGCCGTACATGAAATGCACATTTGTGGATTGCACCGAGTGCATAGGCCTAATTACAGCAAGTGAAGGTGTAACTGGAAACTCAGCAGGGTGTGAAAGAAAACACGTAGGCCTAATTGGCAAAACAGCAGGGTGTACAGCTGTAATGGCACTGTGGAGGCAAGACATTACAAACATGTTCATGAACGAAAACACCACCAGGGTTGTGATTATAGTGATGTTTCTCCTCTCCATAAACACCAGTGACCAGGGTAATGGATCACAGACCCAGGATCAGTTACTGTTACCAAATATTCACAGTCAAACTACGGTAGGTGGTGTCACATAGGTAAGGCAAGGGGCAGGCCCTGATTTCCCTCTCCCCGGCTACGTCCTCCAGCTCCTCTGGGGGGACCTCGAGGCGTTCCGAGGCCAGCCGAGAGACATAGTCCCTCCAGCGCGCCCTGGGTCTCCCCCGGGGCCTCCTCCCAGTGGCGGAGGAGATAAAAATGTCTCTTTAGATTGTAAAGGTTGTTGACCCCTGATGTAGAACTATTTTAAATTTCAAATGAAAGGGAAATAATGTCATAAAGAAGCAGTACAACGAGATGAATAGTGAAGGTTTTGTCCAAGAAACATATTCACAAGTTGAAATTGAGCTGCTCTAATGAATTCTGGTTCTTGGTTAAAAATCAATCCATGTAAATGAGGAGATTTTTTTGTATTTGTTCACATCGCCGTCCCCTATCCATTAATTCCTCTTCTCTAAACACCAGGCCTCGTCTGGCATCATGTCTTTGAGTACTGAGGTGAACCTGCCACAGCTTTATCGAATGTGAAAAGTGCCCAAGGAGAGGCAGCATTATCTCCGATTGTTTCTCGTTCTTGCCGCTGTCTGGGTGGAGATTTCTCGGCTGTTATTTGTCTGAACATTTTGTTTCTCGTGCTGTCTACACGAGGCAGCATGCAGTGCATGTCAGGACAGAAACGCCTCAGGCATACGTTCACTGTACATTCTGTCACTGTGCCGACGTATAGGGTACAGTCAAAAGAACACATTTCCCTTTCAGGGTGATTATGTTTGGAGACTGAATACATACAGTACAACAGAGATCAAAATTATTAGCCCGGTATGAAAATGTAATTTTTTTACTTATGTTTCCCATGCTTCTCACTGCAGTTCTGGGTAAATGGAGACTTTGTTTGTAACTTTATATTTTGCTAAACCCATTTCATGTTTCTGGCGTGAATATTGGGCAAATGTTGAGTTTTAACTTCAGTTCACACACTTGGACCATTACTCAGTGAATGACTGGGGGCTTCTGCTATGCCTGAATAAAAAAGTCAGTTCTTATAATAATATTGACAACAGAATAAACAGCATTTGAGAGAAAAATAAAAATAAACCAACACTTTTCATGGGAGGCTAATAATTCTGACCTCAACTGTACATTATTGTTGACCCCATAGGGGAAAAAAGTGGCTTCTGCTTTTTTCTCTTCATGTCACTTTTGGGTCTTTAAACTACCTTGGTAGATTAATGATATTGTTCATCTGCTTGAATATTTTGTGAATTTTATTAATTGTTTTGTTCATTTTTGTTCAATTATTTGCTTATTTTGTTCATTTTCTTGAGTATTTTGTTCATTTTGTGGGTTGTTTTGTTCATTTTCTTATCATGTTGCTTATTTTGTTCATTTTTTTGTGGTTTATTTTTGAGAGTATTTGGGTCATTATTGCTCAGTTTGCTCCTAATTTTGTTAATTTTTCTAAATTTTGTGAGATATTTTGTTCAACTCTGGTCATTTCCCAGAACGTTTCAATGTCTTTTTTTCAATTTTGTTCATTCTCATGACGTTTTTTCCTTCATAAACCAATTACATATACAGGTAAGTAGCTACAAACTGCACTGATCAACCAGAACAGAGAAATTGAAGATCAGTTGGGTTAAATATTGTTTCCTATGACTGCATGGTGAAAGACTTGAAAACAGTTCAGTTTGTTTCCCTGGCAAAAAGGATAAAAAGCACTGGAAACACAATAAGGAAACAGAATGGGCACAGACCTTGTTTTTCAATCAATTAAACCATTCTTCAAACACAATGACACATTCTAACACAGCTCAGGCATTTTCAACCTTGACTCCATTAATATTGAGTCTTTCATGCAATGGTGTCAAACATACAATGATTATTAGATTTGCATCTTATGCTTTTGTCCTTGGTATGATCAGTTATACTGTGATATTTGATCACTGTGCAACAACCAGTATCAGTGTAACACCCCCCCCTCCCACACACACACACACACACGCACGCACTCACCTCACTTAAAGTACGTAGACACTGTCACCACGCATGTCTGAAATCATCAGATCAAATCTACACATAAGCTTCATCTTGATAAATTGACCCCAAATTTTAATTTTAATCCACCATATACTCGCCTGAAAATATCTTACACCATTATTTTGTGAGCAAAATACAATAGTATTTCGACATGTGGACCTTTGAGAACCTTTCCTGTGGACACGGGGCCTAATAATGTGACGTGGGGAATGAGCTGCCTCGGCGGAAGTCTGCGCTCTCCGAGCGCTTTCTAGTTTTCTACGTACTGGTAGTATGTTTATTTTATTTATTTGTTTTTTTATCCTTTTGTCAGTTTTGGTTGCATTTTCTTATATTTTCTTGCATTTGTTTATTATTTTGTGTATTTTTGTTCACTGTGCTGTTTTATTTTGTCCTCATTTTAGTTCATTTTGCACATGCTTTTGTGTTTTTCTTGTCCATTTCATCGATTGTTTTATTCATTTGAATTCATATTGTAGACATTTTGCTCGCTTCTTGACTTTTCCTTGATTTTTCTTTGTTTTGTGAATATTTTCTTGACATCATAGTTTATTTTTGCTTTTGTCTGTTTGTTTTTTCATCGTTTGGTCGATTTACAACATTAAATCCCAATGAGTGCAAACAGTTAACTCATCAGTCATATACTGTACATCCTATTATCTTTTACATTTAACAGGTAAATCATGAAAATGTTATGTGGATTTTTAGTTTAGATTCCAAGGAGATGATTATTTTTATCATAATAATATCATAATGAAAATATTTATGGTCTAAAAATTTAGGTGACACGGTGGTGCAGTGGGTAGCACTCGTGCCTCACAGCTAGAAGGTCCTGGGTTTGGTCCCAACACCGGATGGTGGGGCCTTTCTGTGTGGAGTTTGCATGTTCTCCCCATGTCTGCGTGGGTTCTCCGGCTTCCTCCCACAACCAAAAACATGCACTAGGGGGTTTGGTGAATTGGTCTAAATTGTCCATAGGCATGAATGTGGATGTGAATGGTCTGTCTCTATGTGTCAGCGATGAACTGGCGACTCATCCAGGGTGT
This sequence comes from Pseudamia nigra, assembly GCA_029823295.1. Classification (NCBI taxonomy): domain Eukaryota; kingdom Metazoa; phylum Chordata; class Actinopteri; order Kurtiformes; family Apogonidae; genus Pseudamia; species Pseudamia nigra. Next base: position 9,244 of record JAQQAE010012016.1, on the reverse strand, counting down.
ACCCTGCCTTGGGATAGGCTCCAGCATCCCCCCCACGCCCCCGACCTTCATGAGGATTAAGGGGTAGAAAATGGATGGATGGACTAAAAATTTACTTTTTACACATTCACAGTTTCTATTGAAGCTTTTCCCAATTTCATCCTTTTTTCTTTTATTTTACACAGACAGCAAGAATAAAGCAAATAGTTTTTCCACACATCAGAGGATTTTGCACATCAAAGTGTCACTGGGCACTTTGACTCCATCCTCCTAGACAAGGCTGCATGCTGGAAAATTGCACAATTGTTCGGTATCATGCCATTATTGGAGTTGAAAAGGACTGCATTTGAAGAAAATGAGACAAATTCTCTCATTTTCTTTTCCAATCAAAACATTAGACATAATTATCTCTATAATTTTCATCGCCTTCTGTAGCTGTTGTGAGAAGCCCGGGTTGTTCTGTCCACAGTTTAAATATTTTGTAAAGATAATATGTTATTGTGCAAGACTCAATCATAATGTTATCAACTGTCATCATTCGTTCATTTACAGTATCGATCAAGCCTTTATGATGAATGTAGGGCAAATTTGTGGTGTTTCTATGAGCTGCCTGTGATGAAACTGTGCACAGGAGAAAACACAGTGTGTCAGAGTTTATTGGGGCAGTAGAGCAGTGACTTCTCTTCATAATGACACGTACCCACTGTCTGTATTTGTGTGTGTGTCCTATTTCATCTTTTTCTTTATACTCTCCAATGCAAACTCCATTTTCACCTCAATCACTGTTGTATTGACAGAACAACGCTGAGACCCACAAAGCATACATAAACACAGGCTGAAAAGGTAGTTTTATAATCAGAAGGTTTATTGCACAAAGATACAAATGTTGCTGCTGGAGAGCCGGAGAGGAGAGTGGGTTGCAGGTAATGAGCCAGTCTAGATGGAGGAGGGCAGGAGCATAGCTGTCAATGCAGAGAGACAAAGTTACAGAAAAAGCACACAAGCAAAAAATGTGATTCATAAAGAAGCCAAAGCATAGATGCACAGAAACATTGGGGAAACAGAAAAGCTACAACCCTGACAATAACCCAGGTCCCCCCATGGTTGTATGGGCTCTGTGAAATGCCCTCATCATATCTGCATCCAAGATCTGGCAGCATTTGCGGTACAATTAGTCCTCTGGACCGTACGCCTCCCAGTCCACAACCCCAGTTCCAGTGAAGTTGGGACGTTGTGTAAAACGTAAGTAAAAATGGAATACAATAATTTGCTAATCTCATAAACCCATATTTTATTCCCAATAGAACATAGACAACATATCTGAGGTTGAAAGTGAGACATTTTACCATTTCATGGAAATGTGTTGCTGAATTTGATGACAGCATCAAATCTAAGATCTAAGACGTATGGAAAGTTGATTAATTAGCACAGAAGGTAGTTTAAGCCATGCAGCTGTGAGACTGATGACTTTGGGCATCGTGCAGAGTCCCAAATAGTGTGTGTGTGTGTGTGTGTGTGTGTGTGTGAGGGGGTGGGGGGTGTAACAGGAGTCTGTTTTAATGGAATGTTTTAGCTGACACTGTAACAGAACGGACTGACCTTGATGCTACTGGCATACAGTGGATGTCAGCAGAGCACTTTATTTGTGCTGTGGTCTTCTGGTGGGGAGCACAGGTCCTCCTCCAGATTTGCCTTTAATGTTGGACGTGAGGGGACTTCTAACTCTTCCTCCAGTTCAGGAAGTAATGGTGAGTAGCCAAGAAAAGCTTCAAGCAGTAGAAGAATCAGTCAGGTAGTTCGTAACATCTATCCAGGGCAGATAAGTACTACAGGCAAATCAGGTGGTGGATGTGGCACAGCACAAAACTGATTCCAGCTTCTGGTTTACACTTTTTATTTGTCCATCGGTCTCAGGTTGGAGACCTGATGAGAGCCTAACAGATGCACCAAGAGAATGACAGAAAGCACAGTAAACTAGAGATATAAACTGTGTATCTTGATTAGAGACAAGGTTGGGATGGGATTGCACGGAGTCTGAATATTATTTAGTAATTCTGCAGTTTCTGTGGCAGAAGGCAATCTAGGCAAAGGAATTAAATGTGCAACCATGGTAAAATGATCATCTATGGTGAGAATGACTATTTCTAGGTGTGGATTACAGCTCATTAATATCCAAGTCCATGGCTGTGTGGCCAGGTACTCAGAGTGGTTGAAAAACACCACAAGGAGATGAATGGATGGTATTGACACAAGCACAAACCCGAGCAGCTAGGACATATAAACAGATCTTTGTCCTGTGATGAGCCATGTGAAGTGGCATCAAAGCAAGGCAAGGGTTTGATTGACACCTGGATGGTGGGCAGAATAACTACCGTGTATGAGCAAACTGAATCAGGTACAGTACAAACATGTAACAGTGTATCTACAGAAAAATAGTGCCCAGTGAGCGTGGTGAGAAATGAAATGTTCTGCAGTTTGAAAGTATTCAAGTTTTTTGAAATGTCCAAAATACAAAAGGTTGCTTGGCCTTCCACAATCACTGCCTCCACTCTTCCAAGGCCAGTTTGAAGGCCAATAATTCTTGGTTTTCTACATTGTAATTCCTCTCTGCAGGGGATAAATGCCAGGAGAAGAATACTGTATACATGAAGTTGTCTATGAGGTTCTAATCTTTCAGCCAGCACGTCCCCCTCTACTGATTTGGATGTGTCCATTTTCACAATGAACAGTTGGATCAGGATTTCTCAAAACAGGGGCTGAGGGGCTTTAATGGAGCCACAACACAACTACACAAAAACAACACACAGAAAAGTTACAACCCTGACAATCACATACCAATTTTCCACTGAACTGTCCCCATTTTTTTTTCTTTTCTCCTGCAAATAAAGGTGTTTACCAGCTTTGTGTGAGATGTCTTCTGCCATTGTCCAGCTGAGCTGCATCTAATTATATTTGCTGAGTTTTGTTGTTTCTTTGCAACTTCGAAACATTTCTTTGTGTTTTGTGCAATAAAAATACTGCATTCTACTCTTTCTGGAAATGAACTAAATGGTTTAACTTTGCTCAAATGCTTCCATTTTTGCTTTGAATATTTTAAACTGACATGATTCTTGACATTGTTGAAATTTAGATTAATATTTGACATTTTTGGGTAATGTATTAGTTTAATCCAATGAAACCCAGCTGCTGTAACATTGACAATGTCCTTAAAGGTTGTATATTAAGGATGAAAGCCTGGTGAGGTCACTAAAGAGGAGAAACCTTAGACAGAAGCAGTGGGGACCCAAAACTCACAGACTCCCACCTGATGTCATGTGTTTTTGTCCATTTCATCATTTGTATTTTTGAGCATTTTCTAGCTAACCACCACCCTCACTCCTTTTTCCTATATAAGTCATTTAAAACCTAAATCCAATGTAATGGTGACATACGTCAAGGGTACATGGCAAAGCATGCTGTAACCATGGTAACTGTGTGGCCATCTGTCAGCGGTGGGAGATGATGCAGCTGAGTCATCGCACGCCAAACTGTACCGAGTGAGTAAAGATGCACACCAAAGGCTTTGACAAAACAGCTAGTTCAACGCACTACGACTGAGAATGTATTGATCTAGCAGTAAAGTTACAGATTGCCAAACACAATGTTATTACTCTTTGCCTCTCCCCGTTCATCTAAGCGGATTTGGAAGAGAGTGCCGTGACAAAAATCCAAAGGCCCACAGCAGTGTCAGTGTTTGGGATTGAATGTTCTTAGCCAGGGGTATTCAACCGATTTTGATCAAGGGACTACCATCCTGACGAGGAATCAGCCTGCCAACTGCTGCTGATCAGTATGACAGGTGCTGAGATGAAGTTTTTTTTCTTACCTATTAGTATGATTTCTGGGTGTGGTGAATTGCACCGAATATGTCTATTCTTGGCAGTATAATGTTGGATAGGGACATTCTCATATCATTCTGTGTCTCTAGTCTTACCCTGTACTTATTTTCCACACTGTACGCCAGTGTGGAAAATCCACTCTCATAGAGATACAGTATGTAGTTGCAAAAGGTTAAAGAAAAGACTTTACTGCTTTTGCTGCAAGCTCTGGAAATTCAGACTGATATAAAAAAGATAAAGTCCTGGATAATTCTAAATCCTACACAGTGCACTTTTAAGTCAGTTCGCTAGCAATACTTTTATTAGAAATTACCAAAAAAGACTGTGCTCCACACAGTACAAACAGGGCTGTGCAGAGGCGTGTGAATCAATGCGTGCGTTGTGGACAATAAATTTGTGTCAGTGTGTCAGACCTGGTCGCGGTGATTAGCTTTGGCACTGATGTGCTGTAACACAATGAGGGTTAGATTAATTGAAAACTGAGCCTCCTCCGAGCCATTACAGATCATTCGCCATGATACGTCTTATCTTGTGCCTTGTCTTACTGCAGTCCAGCAACCACAGCACGGCTGAAAGTGAGACTGAGTGGACTGACACAGAGTACTCTGCCACCTCTGACCAGGTCAGCTCTGCCATATCAGTCACCTGAATGTCAAAGAGCCATTTCTAGATCAGCAGTTCTTTGAGGACACAAATACAGCAGTTCTTCACTCTGGTCTGCTATAGAGTTTCACATTTAATTTTTAATCTGTACGTAACAGTGTGGGTTTGATGAAAGCCTCTGGATGGGATTTCTTTGTTGTTATCAGAGCTGTCTTTTAGCCTCAGATGGTTACACATTTACGTACTGTTTCCAACAGATGTTCACATAAATGATGAAATAAATCTAGAGTGTGTGGTAGTTACATTATACAACATAAACGAGCATGTGTGTGGAAGGTTTATACACAGACATGAGAGCATTTGTACCATATAGAGTATCTCTAAAACCATAGTCTAGTGTATATACAATAAGTGGACAAACCACAATGACATCTCCTTTGGGTTTTGAAATGCTAGTCTGAAGCTACTAGTTTTCAATTTCCCATCAGCATCTTGACCTTTTTGATGGCTTAACGATAATAAAATTAGAAACTTTATAAAACATTTTTGCAACAAAGCCATTTCATGGCCTTCTTACTGTAACATCTTAACCACAACTACAAGCTGTCATGTCTCAAACATGAATCATTAGAATGTGGAGGTCATGAAGAAGTCATACCGTATTTCTGTAAGGCCCGGATGCTGACCACAGGACAGAGACGACAGTTGAACTTGGCCATTTGACTTTGCCACATCTTTAGTTACTGCTGGTCAGACTTTGTGCTGATTGACATGGTATGTGGAGAGGGGAAGCAACGGGTCGTCTGCGTCATGCAGGTGCTATAATTGCAATAGAAGTGCTTCTGCTGAAGTTGGAATATTACTTGCCAACGGCTCCTGCTCACTATATCCTTTCTGTTCCCGATCCAGTGCACAGGGTGAAGCCTGCGGGGGCAACCCCTGGCAGCATGGCTAGTGTACTTGCAAAGGAACTTTACCCTAAAACACTATCATACACATTTGTAATATCATCAAGACTATTATATTTTACCCCATATAATATACCAAATAGAAAAAACAAAGTACAGTATATTAAAGTACAGTACAACAATACATCATAATTTGAAGTCATTTTCTTTATACATATGTCTCATAAAATGAAAAAAATACATATTATGAGGGAACCTGTACAAAGGCTCTAAAATTAGGGAAATATTAGGGAGTCATTAACAAAAGATTCCTAATAATAATAATAATGATGATGCAGCAAGGAACTTGTTCTTTGTACCCACATCTCCTATACAGTAGCCCTCAAGACATTATAAATGCTAATTTATAGAGCTGACTTGTGCAATCATTTGAAAGAAAATATCAGTAATGAGTAATATTGTCAACTGCCAAGGTCAGTAACTATTATTGATGTGTTTATTTACCTTCAACAGGAGGAGATATTGCTTAGCAGAAAAAAAAAACACAAAAGAAGCCAATTAAAATTATGGTCAAAGGTTGATCAATTCAGTTTTTGATCACATGCATGCAGTGCCTGCCTATTTTCTTTACCAAAATTATACCTAGTTATAAAATTATCATATTATGGATATTAAAGGTCTTAATATTGAATGTAATGGCTTTTTTGGAAAATGAAAAGCTGAAAGATGTTCTTCTATCATTTTAGTATCACTTTCAGTGGCTACGGACAAGTCCCCATTGGCCATAGCATAAACTATATTTCTGGAATTTAAGGATAAATGGTGTCCAAGACCCTATTCTATCTTGCATTAAAATTTCTTGCTTCTAGCTCCAATAATACAGTCACTATAGATGAAAATGTATTTTAACCTTTCTTGATCTACTGACCTTGACATTTGACCTTTCGACCTCAAAATGAATGGGTGACCAGAGTGAGTGGGTTGTGGTCAACATTACCACAGAGTTTAGTCATCCCAGCATTTTTTATTATTTACATTCAGAGAGATGAACAGACCGAACTGACCATCCTACCCACTCATCGGTGCCGGTAACAAGGATTACATACAAATTCAGGACCACTGTGACTTACCCACAATCGCGTGGGTGAAAATCATCCAACGTTAGTGTTCCTGGGATGGTCCATAAGCCTGGCAAAGGCCTGGTGAGTGGCCAGGAGACAACTGTGGAAGTGGAGATGCTCTGTGGATGCAGCAAAAATGCCACATTAACGAAATTAAAGCAATGACAGAAAATGCACCAGACCACGTCAAGAAGACAGTTGTGGAAGTCGAGACATTGTGTAGTCAAGCCCCCATGTCTGACCTCAATCATCCTCTAGAAATCTAATAATTATACTGAATCAACGACATAATGAAGATCTCAGAAACAGGGAGCAGTCATTTATTCATATTCCATGTCAATGATATTCTTCAGTCTACAGATTAAATTAAAAAATACATAAAACAGTAAATGCATTGTTTATGTATAATTTCTATTATCTAACACTAATGATGTCTCACTCTGAAGTAGCAGCCTGTATGGTACATGATTGTATTTTAGCCTCAGATGTGAATGCTCACTCAGCGTGTGATTCGCTGCTAGTTCATGGCCACACATACACAATAGATACAAACTGAAATATCTCTGTTATTATGTGTCATCAGAGGCTTATTCACACCTCTATTCATTATTGCTCTGTTTGACACAGTTTACCGGATGGATGAGATCCTCCATATGCTGTATAAGATAAAGGGTGAAGTATACTCTTACCTTATGAGAAACACGAAAAAACGTTCCCATCTTTGTTTATGTCCCGTATGATACACAACTCTCATCACTTACACCGATCTATTCTCTGCTGACACGCTGGGAAGGTGTGAAAGGTAAGGTAAAACCGAGCTTTTTGTAACCTCATGAATATGATCAGATAAAGGTGATGTAGAGTGGAAATATACAGCCTAACAAACTGTGGGGGAGGGGGCTGCAAAAACAAGCTGCAAGATCAGAAAGTGCCCCAGTTTTACTTTGGTGATTGTTCAGAGGAAAGGAGAAAGTGGCGACCATTTAATACAGTGGTCCTCAAACGTTTTCACCCCGAGACCTGAAAGAAAAAAGTCCATCTCCGGGAAAAATTAATTTTACTTTTTAAATGTTTATTGACAATACAATTTCTCAGAAAGTGTAGGCTTTCACAACATTACATCAAAATGAAAAAGGAAAAAACAAGGTCAACAAAAATGCAACATTAGATGTACAAAATAATGCACAAAATGAACAAAACAGCTGGCAAAAGAAGTAATATGAGTAAAGCAATATAGTAATAAACTGAGTGTCAACACAGTGATAGACAAAAATGTATTGACTAAACTGAATTTTAAAAAGACAAAATGCACAGAAATGGACAAAAATGTAACTAAATAATGCACAAAATGAAAACAAATTAAGTACAATTAACTAAATACTGCACAAAATGAACAGAAATGAACAAAAATCAACTAAATCATGCACCAATGGAACAGGAATGAGCAACAATTGACAAAATCATGTGCAAAGTCAGTGGAGATGAACAAAAACAAACTAAATATTGCACAAAATGAACAGACATTAGTAGTTCTTACATACATCCTCTGATGCTTTTCCTTGGACACATCATCAGTGATAGTAAAATGTAACTCAACTTTGCAGAAATGGACAAAATAACACCTTGATATACAAAATTAACAAATTTTAAAAACAAAATTAATAAAATTGAACTAAAATTAATGAAATAATTCACCAAATATCCCCAAAATGAGCACAGTAATATACAAAATGGATAAAATAAAAAGTAAAAATCAACAAAAACAAACAAAAATAAACAAAATAATATAAAATGTTCTCATAATGAGCACAATGACAGACCAAATAGATAAAATCAAGCACAAAATGAACAAAAACTAACATGAATTAACTAAATATTACACAAAATTTCCCCAAAATTAACACACAAATGGAAATGTAACCCAGATAAAGCACAGAATGAAAATAAATTAACAAAAATGAACAAAGTAATAGGGAAACCAATCAAGAAATTATTATTAAAATATTGGATTATTCAAATATGAATAAAACAATAAAGTAAAAATAACAAGAAAAACAAGCATTACAAAAGAACAAGGTAGCCAAGAAAATCAATAACAATGATCAAGTAATGATTGAAAAATGAACAAAATACAGACAAAATGAACAGAAATGAAAAAATACACCATAATGCACAAAATGAACAAAAATAAATGATGAACTGAAAAGAATAATGACTTAAATAAATGAAAATAAATCAAATGAGTAACAAATTGCAAAATGAATTAACAAAATAATCAGGAAAAACATAATTAAACAAATGAAATTAGTTGACTGCATGATGTTTTCATCAGCTGCTGGTGTCAGTTTACAGTTTTTACTAATTATCTGTTGGCGCATGGTGACTTTAGAGCAGGTGAGAAGTGATCGGCGCAGCTGTTGTTCAAATGTATTGAAAAAGACCCAGGTCCTCATAACCCCGCCCCCTCAACCTGGTCTCCATGACAACAGATTAACAGCTCTGTGTGAGTGCGATGGGCGCAGGTCTCTGCTCTGAACTTTGTGTTCACACCGTTCTCTACATAAATTATTGCTCCACCGTTATTATTTCCTTCATCTCAGGTGCTGTTTATTTTGTCCCTGCAACAAAATTGGTTCACAGATATAAATCTAAAAAATTTTTTTTTTTTAAATAAATAAATATACAGACGTGGATAAAATTGTTGGTACCCCTCTGTAAATGACAGAAAAACCCACAATGGTCACAGAAATAACTT
>JAQQAE010012015.1:0-13346 GCA_029823295.1 Pseudamia nigra | reverse complement strand
ACCCGGTGTTGGGATTGAACCCAGGACCTTCTAGCTGTGAGGCACGAGTGCTACCCACTGCACCACCGTGTCACCCACACATCAGAACATACTGATTTATTGCATGTAGTGTTTGGTTGTCCACCATTAAAGCAAGTATAAAGTTTAAATAACATAAACAGTCTCTTTTAGATCCAAAACTTGCTGTGGTCTTATCATATTGCACATCTTATGAAGGACAGCTGAATAACAACATGGAGTAATATGTGAGTTAAGAAAATAAAAAGGGCATTGAAGATATTTGAAATTATTTCAGATATTTAATGTCTGTCCACTCAAATAACGAAACATCAAATAGCTTACTTTAGAGTTAAACTAAGAAAATTAAAAACAAAACAAAAAACTTTTTACAGAATTTACAGCAATTATTTTGAATGAAATTGATACAAAACGAGTTTGTTTTGTAAAGCATAATCTCATTTTGTAAAGGGTTGTGTTGTGTTACCCTCCCCACCTCTTCCTCAAGCCTCATTTTATTTTATTTTATTTTTGCACGTCCTGCCATTCTGCCATATCACACCAAGATTGCTATCCTAAGGTCCTGTCTCCCTTTGACGTCTTTTCTGGTTGTTTTCTCGTGTGTTTGCCATTGAGATTAGAGCAGACTGATTAGCATCACAGTTCAGGGGGGAAGGCTCCAGGTAGCATCCCCACCATACTTAAAAATGTGGGTGGCAGCTGATAAGAGCAGTCAACAGGTTTAGGTCCTCTTCTGCTCTTTTGGCCTGGCTCCTTTCCCCCTCTGTGCACCCTCAGTGATCCAGAAAGAACCAAGATCCAGACAGACAAGACACACGCACATATGTGCACACATCAGATAATGCAGTATGATTGGTCCCAGGCACTGTGCCTCTCTTCTTATGTAACCAGTCTTCTCTGTTTTCAACTTCAACTCTTTCAGGGTTCAACATGCAGTGTTATTTTTAATTCACGTAAGTGTTTTTTTTAGTATCTTGGATATTTAACCTTGTTTTCAAAGAGGCAAACTTAGACGCTATACTCACTATACTGTATTTTTCTGTGTTCTGTCTTGGAATACAGCGTGTTGTCCTTCTTTGGCAAGTTAATGATTGTTTCCTGAGAGCTAGAGTGTGTTCCTAGATTAGCCCCGTGTTTTGGCTAATTAAAGGATGTTGTGGGTTTTCTTTGAATCACTAGGAATCATCAGGCACTTAATTAGCTCAGTCAATAGACAAAACTCCCTTTTCCTGCAAGGACAATGAACCTCACAAATCTTGAGCTCTGACAGCAGGGCGAGTACTGGTTACATATAATATTCTACTGCAGGTATCACATTACAGTGTTGATCTAAAGTGTTTATGAAGCACACTTGAGCCTACGTGTAGTTTAGTTGGCCTGAGAGGTCAAGTAATTGCAACCACATGCTCAAGACAATACAAACAAATCGCCCCTAACAATTACACTGTCACAACTATCAGCGGGCTCTAAATCTAACCATGTGGACTTGTTATACAATAAATGATTGAGAATGATTTATTATTTAGGGATTTTTTTCCAGTTGGTGCTGTGTTTGTTGTTGGAGCTGGTTTAGAGCTTAAAGTTGAGGCTCTATTGTTTTTTTTCCTTTTACGTTCCATTGTTTACACTTGCTACCAACAGTAATGGTATGCTCTGTGACAGGCCTAGCTTATCCTGCTACAGCTGTCGTCCCTTGTGTAGAGTTTTGTTTCAGTAACTGGATAGGTCTAGACAAGCTTCCATCCTTGACTTCTGGTAAATGTGCCCTGTAACTGTAATGGACACTGGACCACCAAATCCCTGTGCCAACCTCCTGATAATCAATCAGGTGTGGCCTCCGTCCCCCCAGCAATCATCTCTCCACAGGGACTTGTGAAGGTAGCTGCACCGGGGACGACTCAGTGCCACCTGATCCTTAGAAACACATTAAAAGTACTTTGATGCTTGGTGTTTCTGCACCTCTTCTTTCCACACCCTGGCTGTGTGAGAAGGTCTGTTGCTACACACAGTCGTAGAAAACCTCTGCGGGCAGAGATGCACAGCAGCTGCCGATGACTCCTCATCACCACTTGATTGTGTAACCTGGCTCCAGTCTGATAGAGACCAACATTATCACTGTTTACTTGCTAACCCTTGAATAACAGGAGATAGTTACCACAGTTTTCCCTTTTTCAGTCTCTGTGCCTCTTGGCATTTTGTCTCCTTAGCACTCTGTTTATGCCTGTGTTTTCAGGTGACTCACGTCTTCTGGAAATGTTTCTGTCTGGGTTTTAAAATTCCTCATCTTTAACAACTCTCTCGTTTGCTCTTCTCCGTGCTTCTTCCACCTTCCTCTTCCATCTCTCAAAGCCAAGGCCTCAAAGCCAGGCCAGGTATGATTATATCTTGGTTGTTGTTGTTATTCTCATAGGAGCGGTGCACAGCTTTTTCCATCGTCTGGATTTAAAAAAGAGAGAGTGCAGTTGCTCTCACTAATCTGTTTGTTTGGATTACCATCCAGTTTGCCTCATAGATAAGGGTTCAGTAATTTCTTCCATCTTCTTCTCTCAGAGGGACTTTTTAATGATTTTTGCAGCACTTTCAGGGACAGCATCACTAAACACTCCATTTGTGTTAAGCTCCCTCAGGGCTTGCATCTGTGGAGAACTGATAATTAAGCTTTGATGCCTCATCTTCAGTCTGTAGTTGCTGTCAGCATCCTTTTCTTGTTAAATGGCTTTATGTAGCATCACAGTGACAAGCCTTTGAAGGCAAAGTAGCTGTCAGAAGATAAAAATTTCACTTCCCTGTGTTAAATCTCTGCCAGAGTACATTGGAGAATATGGTGAAGAAGTCTGTCTCTAGAAGGAAACATTTTGTTTGTTCAAACACTGATTGTACTTTAAAAAGTGGTGCTTAATCTTGCCTAATAACATGACGCAATTTAAGAAACATATGTAAAAGTAAAATACAAAATGATAAATGATGTATTGGAGAATTATTATATCCCAGATAATGTATTTATCTTTGAGAGTTTGTCAAGATATTCTTTATATTTTGTAGCAATCTGGTTGAAGTTGGACTCTCACAGTGTGATTGTGCTTTGGTGTTTGGGGATTCTGGTGTTTGATAAAAATCAGTGAAAGCAGTCTAAAACAATCATTTGGAAATATTTTGAAATATAATGCAATATTTAGTATAATAGATTACATTTGCAATGCAGATTTAAGTCATGATCCTGTATACTGTGACCCCATCCAAACATATTAGTGCTACTAATATTCTCTGCAGCCTTTTATTGTTTTAATTTAGATAATAATCAATCAATCAATCAATCTTTATTTGTATAGCGCCAATCATAATCGCCGATTATCTCTAGGCGCTTAATAATGTGATGCTCCCACTCTAAATCATCCTAATCTTGAAACAGTCAACTCATTTTCCAGTTTTCATGATTGTAATATTGTTTGTCTTATTATTAGCTTCAGTCAAAGCCCAAACACTACATTTATTGTACAAAGGAAAAGTGGATCCTTGTGAACTGAATTAGTGATTTACAGGCCTTTAGAGCTGACATGCAGAATGGACCTAATATGATTAGTCTGGGAATACAGAGGAGAGGAAGTGTGTCAGATTGTCTGGCAGTTCTTATCAATTCAAGGCGACAGAAAAAATTAAGACTTTCCAGAAACCTTTGCTGATGGCAGTGTTTACAAAGATCTATTTAAGAACAGCTCTTTGCCACCTAACTAGCTTTAGTCCTAGTGATCTGAGTAGTTGAACAAGAAAACAACAGTTCAAATCCCAAAACATAGTTTGTTTTGCCTGTCTCACTAACAGACTGTGAAAATCTATTTTAATGGCAGTCTGAGAACCAAAGGCATAGCTGCATACTGTAGAGATGGTAACAGCGGTCCACCACTTACTATTTTTTTTTCTCTGTTAACAAAGACTCCACTGTGTGAAAGTTCAGATCCCGCTGAGGCTACATATCAGAGCGAACCAAGTGCCTTTTAGGGAGAACACAGCATGCCGTCTTTGTGAGTTTATCAGTGAGCAAGTACGTAAACAAACACAAAGGCTGATAAAGACAGTCTGCAACATTATAAGACAATTACACAGGGATCGTAACCCTGTATCAGTGTTTTTATTGTAATGTTAAGGGAACATGAGAAAATCAAAGCTTTGATATTTACACACTGTAGTAGTGTAAAATTTAATCATGCAAATGATCTTTTATTGACTCTTATATCATACATTTGTATCAGTGTGTTGTTTTTGTATGTTGCTCCAATTCCTTTTTATTTTACCTTAACCAGGTTGAGCTCCATCTGAAACCCATCCAGTCTTTGCTGCGTCATCAGAAACCCCTGGTCTTCGTGCTCAGTTCCCCACAACCACTGATCTGGAAGATCAAGACAGAGAACCTGGCCCCGGGCATCAAACGTACCTTTCATGTGAGTCCAGCATCAGCAAAACCCTTCAAATCCTGCTTCCTAAAACCATGTATTCATTTCCTTACAGGCTAAGCTGCATCCTTTTTTCAGCTCCCTTCTGCGCAGAGTTAAATATTAAAGTGATGTTAATTTGCCCAGGAGGCCTTTGTCACTCTAGTAGAGGTTTCCCATGATGATGGCTTGCATGCAAACACAGTATTTAATACAGTTACAGCAATCATTATTATCTGAGGCATTATTCTCTGTACGCACAAGCCTTATGTGAAATTCATTCATGGTTATGAATGTACAGCTGTCTCTTGCAGATAAATTCCTTCCATTTTTCTATAGGAAACAAAAATAGTAAAAGCAGCAGTGTTTAGACAAACTCAGAACAGTACTGCTCCCTTTCAGCTTGGTGAAAAATGTATTGATAAAAAATGATAAAATGTGCTTGTTCAGCTTTATTCACACTCCACTCCCTGACAATATAATTGTTTATCAGTGTTGCTGTTAACAACCACAGGGTTATATTTCAACTCCCTAACTCTTCTAAACAGCTCTGTCGATAGACTGGCAACTATTCAAATCAGACATTAGAAAACTCGACAAAGGCGAGCGTGAGGTAGCAAACACTAAATGTTTACAGAGGCAAGATTTTATCTATCCTTACACCTGCTGATACTTGGTGATATGCTAAAATATATGGACAATTGGTTTCAAAAGAAATAAATTATTCACTGTAAGTTTTGGCGACACATGTTCTTGGGAATGGGTGTGTTCCAGATACATACTGTAGACACTTCTGCAGATAAGAACCACTCATTACTGGCTTAAAGTTGGCTGCTACATTAAAATAACTGAGTAGAGATTTTCTTTTAAGACCAGGGTCTAAATGGGGGGAAAGACAAGATGTTTTGGTGAGGGGTATTATAGTGCAATGGGAGCCAGGTCCCCTGGAGAGATAACCATATTTAGTCCAGGGTACCAGGGGGCCTTGCTGGGAAACTTAATAAAAAATGTAAAAATGGACTGCCTTGTTTTCTTGTTCAAAGTTGTGTATCACATGAGAAAAGCAAAGCAAACTGAGACCAACAAGCACCAGCTATGGTTTAATCATACGATATAACTAGGGAAAATGTTTCTCTAACCTTTCTGCTGTGAAGGCTTTTCTGAATTTTTGGCTTCCCAGATGTAATAATTTTCAATTGTATGTTAACACCACCGCATTCAGCAAGAATGCAGCATCAGGTACAGAAATGATTTCCATATGTGGCTGAGTGTTTTCTTGCTTACTTCTCATTCCCAAAACATCCTGCCATGAAAGCCAGTGTGACACAGAGAATAACGTATATGAAGTGTAGAATCCTTGCGTTATGCACTGACTCATCCACAGACACATAAACATGGAGTACATATTATAGAGAGAACTCACTCATTTTGTGACATTTAGTGTAGTCTTTGTTTTAATATGCCACTTCAAGAACTTTTTTATAGAGCATGTTTTGTTTTTTTTTTTTTTTAGATTTTTCTGACATGTGACTTTCATTAAAAATACAGATTATTATGACATCTGATCAAGTATGATTGCTGTGCAGTAGTTACGGTACATTGAGAATTTCTCTTGTAGCTCACACAGAAAAATAAAACTTCAGGAAATAAGTCCTGACAGCCAAATGCATCTTTTCATTATTATTTCCGATAGTAATGGGAATGTTCTCATGTCATATTAAACTAATGCATTTCATACAGATGGATGTGCATCTGGCTTGCCTGTGTTTTCTTAAGCTGTGATATTGTGTGGCCAAAAGATGGGTGTTTTTTCTGTGCAGACCAGTAGGTCAGCATCACAGTGAATGTCTCCCCTTGTCAGTGGTGGCAGACAGAAAGCAGCTGACAACTATCACCACAGCCTGCAGTACTAGCAGAGCTGTTGCTGTGTGTCTAATAATGTTGGATATCAGTGCTTTTGCAGAACAAGACATTTTGGCTCTTTATTATGTCATATGCAACATGAAATGATAAGATACCTCTCTGTATTAAAGGACTGCATATATTCAGATTGACTCTAAAATAATAGTAACTGAAATAACAGTTTTGTTTTGTCAGCTTTCAGTTTGATACTTGGCTGACACAAAATTGCAGTTTTTAAAGTGGAGTGAGGAGTGAGAGTAGGAATCGTAACAGTGAAAGATGAGGCCCCTAGAGTCAGACAATGCCATGGTAATGGCTTTGACTGACTGCCGAGGCCCCTGCTGAATTAGGTGTTAAGTATCTTGTGCTTGAGTGACAGCACAGAGACTTGTAGCAGTGTAAACTGTTGGTACGTATCTTATCTGCCAGCTCGGCTGCTCTTGGATGTAACCCTGAGGAGTCGCCCAGAGGAGCCTTCTCTTCTCAGGTCCTTTTCACAGTGACACCTGCTTAACATGCCATAAAATCCTGCATTAAGAAGAAAACAGTATCTGTGTTTTCTCCAAGCTCAAACGAAACATCTGACTGATTAATGAGTGCCGTCTCCCCTCAGCTATATTATATAACTCTGTTTTTGCACAGTGCATACTACATGCAGTTTAATGTGGCAAATACAGTAGTTCTTGTGGGTCTTTAATTTTAGACAGAGGTAGACAAAACCAGCTTTCTTGTTTTCTTAAATGACTAAAGCAGGTGGCTGTACCTCTATAATTAGGCTAAAGTTAGCATCTCATGCTTGCCAAAATTAGTTCTAGTTAGCCTCTGTATCTGACTTTTTTAAAAACATTTTTGAAAAATACAATAACACATGTATTCCTCCCACAACCAAAAACATGCACTAGGGATTAGGTGAATTGGTTACTCTAAATTGTCCATAGGCATGAATGTGAGTTTCATGTGGTTGTTTGTCTCTATGTGTCAGCCCTGCGATGAACCGGTGACTCATCCAAGGTGTACCCTGCCTTTGCCCCAAGTTAGCTGGGATAGGCTCCCCCCCGACCCTTGCGAGGATTAAGGGGTAGAAAATGGATGGATGGACATTAACACATGTATGTACAGTATTTGATGGGAAAATACTGAACAGTCGTCTTAAAATAATGATTATAACACGAAAAATGCATGGTCTGTTTCATAGAGCTTATATAGTTTCATACAGCCCACTTATTTGTATTTTCAAACTGTTGTACATTTTAAAAGAGTAAATTATTGAATGAAGACTGACGTAAGAAAAATAGGGCTTTTAAAATATGCCTTTAAACCACACATATATATGTATTATAATGTGCTTGTAATGACAAATTATTTTAGCAGTGACATGATGCATACATTGGTATGAAAAAGATTGGGTACCCCTGACAATTTCTGTCATTTTCATTTATAAATCAGTAGGTGAGTGGATCAGCAATTTCATTTTGATCTACCAAATAACTGATGGACACAGTAATATTTCAACACTGAAATGAGGTTTATTGGATGAACAGAACATGTGCAGTATGCATCACAACAAAATTAGACAGGTGCATAAACTGGGGCACCCTTGCCATTTAGTTGATTTGAAAACCTGTAACTTACTACTTAGAACTGATAAAATTGGTTTGATGATCTTCTTAAGCCTTGAACTTCATAGACATGTGCATCCAGTCATGACAAAAGGTATTTTAGGCAGTCACCGGCAAGTTGTTCTTCTCTTTGATTCTCCTGTGAAGAGTGGCAACATGGGGGCATCATAACAACACTCAAATGACCTGAAAACAAAGATTGTTCAACATTATGATTTAGTAGAAAGCTACAACAAGCTATCACAGAGATTTCAGCTGTCAGTTTCCACTGCGAAGAACATATTGAGGAAATGGAAGACCAAAGTCACAGTTCTTGTTAAGGCCAGAAGTGGTAGGCCAAGAAAAATATGTCGACACGGTCTGCACTGCTAACACAGGCGGCTAACAACATAGCCGGTTCCGGAGTGGAGTTACCTTGCGATGGCAGAGGCTAGGACACACAGGACCAGGCTGTTGGGTTCTTCATTAAGGAGTTGAGCTGATTCATAGATGCCGATGGTGAGGCAGTCTTGTTTCACAGCTGGCTAGCGCTAGCTAGCCGCTAGCTTCCCTAGCACTAGCGCTAGCGGCTAGCGCTCTGACTTCTGGGTCATTCTCGTCGAGACCCGGAAGTGACAGACGTGACCCGGGCGTTGTTGTCCGGATAATTCTTCATTATGTGGTTCAAATATTTTGCAGTTTTTTTCGTCGGTATCTGAATTTGTCGTTGTCAGAAGCTGTCGTTGTCCGAGGTTTCACTTTAAATAGAAAATAAATGGGTCCAGAAGTGCATGGAGCCTAGACTCACAAGTTATTGTAGTAGTTGTGAGCTGTAGAGTTTTTCCATGTGACTTTCAGGCAAACACACACTATTCTGCATATTACACGCATTCAACACATCGATACCATAATACATAGTCTACTGAGAGCAGGACCGGTGAGCTAATGTTATGCTAAAAACTAGTCAGCCTTTACTATTCTTGGCAAAGAATAGTTTGCCCATGTTCAAACTATTCTTTACCAAGAAACATTTTCCCAGAGATGTACACAGTATGACACCACATGACAAAATCTTAGTCATCCGTGGTCATGTGTTTGTGATTCTGCCAGCTCCTTCATGTTTGGATCCATCCTTCTCAGGTGGAGATGATAAATTGCTGTGTGACTGTAGCATCAAGTAACAGAGTCAAGAAGAACAAGCTTTTGGACCCAACACTTCAGAACAGAAACCCACTGCCAGACACTGGAGAAGCTGTTTCCTGGGGCTAATTGGACTCTGAATCAGCCTGCCAGTCCTTGTTTCCTAGTCCCAGTGGTCTGGGCTCCATGGATGCTGATGGGATGCCTGGAAAAGCTTCAGACATGTTGAGCATATTGTTGCTGTTGGCCACTGGACCTTGCTAGCTTTTAAAATACCAGAACATAGACTTTTGTTGTAAAACATGCTCTCTGTAGTACTGCTTGTCAATCAACAGCAGGTGAGAATCATCATGGGTTTAAAATGAAATGAAATATAAAGGCTGAAATCAGGCCAAATTTTGTTTTACCAAGGGACATTAGGGGGTTGAAATATAGCCTGTATGTATGCTGCATTTACTCTCTGGCCTAATATGTATTTTTGGGAGACACAGAGAGAGAAACATTGTGTTGCATCTCAGTTTGAAAAGCTTGATCTGGACCAAATGTTTTAGAACTTGTGATGGAACAACACCGGAAAGTTTTGCTGTTGGCTTGTGTTGCCCATTGTTTGTATGCCAAGCTGCAACTGTTAGTCTTTTTTTCTTCCATTACTTGAACGCATGTAGTATGAGTTCCATCCTTTTCACACACTTGAACGCTCTCCTCGCTGTAATTGTTAATGGAAACTCTAGGTAGCCACAATTGGTATTTATTTGGATTCAGAAACAGGAGTGTGATGCTGAATATCTCATTAAGACAGGGAAGATCAAATCAGCCACAAAAGCATTTATCATACTGATATCACCAGAGGGATATTGCATGTTCATATTATTTATCAGTCCTTTCTGCACCTTCCATCACCCTCAGCTGTTTGCAACACCTCTTGATGTCCAAACAGCCTTTTGCTATTTCCCAGGCGCCGGGTGTTGCTCAGTAAGATTGCAATGGAGAATTACAGCTCGATATTTGATCTCAAACATTTGGTATGCCTTCTCCTTTTTACTACGCATATGGCTGTTGTATGTTAATGCTTATAGGCAGTGAGGGCAGGAAATAAACTTTTTTAATGTTTGCCTCTGCTGACAGATGTGCTTTTATCCTTAAATAATAAAGAAAACCACCATTGGACTATATGAAAGACAGTGGTTAGAATAGAGCTAGGTGTGAGATGCCTGCCTGCAAACACCATTACTAACATACTGTAGGTACATGAGCTTCTATAATTACAGACATGAACGCATGAGTTGCAATCCCTTTGGTATGCTTTTAGGCAAATTTCTGCATTTGTTGTTTGCTCTCAACTGCCAAGTCTGAAGAATTCCTCTTAAGTTGAGGGAATATTCACTTTTAATTTTGCCGCCAAATACATTATGTCTTTACGATTAACAAAATGTACTTTTATGACTGTTTTGGTTCTAATAGAAGCAGACTGCTTAAAAAAAGCTATGAGTCCTACTTTCATACAGTGATGTTATGCTTTGTTTGGCAAGCTGCTGCTGCTTGTAGCTCAGCATTAGATAGACATTTCCTTGTAAGCTTTGGTTAGCCAGGAGGCCAAACAGTAAAGAAGCACAAAGATTTAAGATCTTTTCTACAGCTGTCCGAAAGACATAGCTGATTTACTCAAAGCATCCGTGTGTTACATTACATTCCAAATGCATCTTAATAATAGATTTTTACCTGATGTACTTACAGAGAGTAACACCATGTACAGTACTGACTTGTGTAATTTGTCCACAGTGAAGAAGAAGTATATTCGTGTCAAGAAATCATAGCCCTATAACCCTAGCTCTTCGTTTGTCAGCAGTTTGAGTTGTTTCGGTCTGTCAACTTGGTATGCAACAGGGTAGAAAGAGAGAGAGTTTGTTAAAGCCCAGAGTGGGTCCCTCACTTCCCTGATTCAAATTCCTGAGGTTTTTCAGAGCTCTGGAAAGCCTGGAGCTAATTTGGCTTTCAGGCTTTCCCCCTGTAATTCTTTGCGACTAATTACAGTCGTATTCCCGCAATTAAACTGATAAACTGTGCTGAGCTTGGCAAGGTTAGCACTGAAAACCCCAGCCCTCCCGCCTCACTGTTCCCATCTGCTGACTCTCCTCCGTCATAGCTACTCATCACTGCCCACTTTCTTTTACTCAGTTTCTTCTTGCTGTAGTAAACCTGCTAAAAATAAAAATGGACGTAGACCTGAAATCTTTGACAGAAGATGTCTTTGAGTCTTCAGTATTTACTGCCTCTGGTGACAATGCCAGGAACGCGAGAAGAGCGGCCAGAGGTCAGACAGATGTTACGCTTGAAGAGATTCAAATAGTTATGTCTAAATTCTTTGAACACCCAAAGGGATACTATTCTGTAATCATTAAAGCATGGTTGCAGTTTACTTCTTCAGCTTTCTAACATCACCACAAAGAATAGTTCTTACGTACTCATTTTGGATTCAGATGGATTTGTCAGTTTAATGTTTTAATTGTGCACCTGCCAGCAGTGTTTCAGGCCAATGCTCAAGCATACAGATAGGATACCTTGGGAGTCTGAAAAACAAGCCTGGAAATAAAATGAGGTAGGCTGTCTAGACTGTGTGCTTGGACTCATTTGGTTGCTTGGTAGGTTTTTCAGCACATGCGAATGTTTATCTCTCTGAAATGAAACATATGGGCGCAGCTCCATTAAGTGCCAAAGGGGTGGTCCCTCCTAAAAAAGGCGAGATCGGTTCCCTTGACAAATACACATCAACACGTCTCTGCCTTTTGTGTTATTTATTACTCATTCATTTTTCTTTCTCAATCTCTGATGGGCTTTAACAGCTGGATTCTCTGGAGTCATTAAACCTGGTATCACTGCAGTCTTTTGGTAATCTAAAGAGTGCAAATGTCTTCATGTACAGATAGTTTCATACAGGTTTAATCCCTCAGGGTATTAGTGTGTCTCTGATGATGTGCTTTACCTGTGTGTGCCCACCTTCTTGTCTACCAAGTACTCGGCCTGTCTTCTCTTTTACCCCTTGTGACCATTTTGTAGCCAATTTAGACACTTGTGGTGATGCACTCCAACACAGTACACTGTATAAACACTGGAAACCAGACACCCTTATTGTGTAGAGGAACATGTGTAAAAATATGCGGGGCATATTTGCAGAGGTTTTGAAATAATGGTTGGCATGGAGTGTGAAGGATGGGTTTCACCAATGTTTAGAGAGTGGGTTTAATTTTGGAACAGCCGAGCTATTTTCAGTCTGCCTGCAGCTTTTTGGTTCATGAACTTTTTGGGAAAATATCATAAAGATGAGCAAAGTTTAGTTGGTTTCTATGTGTATGTCTCCAGAAAGAGTGCGTGTGTCTTTTTCAGCATGCTGGTATCTCTGGAAGGTGGATGCAATGATCCAGCTTTCATCTTAAAATAATCTAAAGGCAATTATATCACTGTGGAGATAGAGTACTTCACTGAGGTAGTTCTTTAGCCCTCTAATGCTCATGTATTTTCTCCTCCTAAAGGTATCCGAGGGATCAGAGGTTCAGTTTCAGCCGGGAGACTTCTCCCTCTCCTGCCTGATCCAAAAGGAGACCCTTCCCCATGGCAACGAGCACCTCCTTAACTGGGCCCAGAAGAAGTACAGGGCAGTCACCTCTTTCTCTGAGCTCAGGATGACCCAAGACATCTACATCAAAGTTGGCGAAGGTTTGTACTGGATTCCCAAAATTCTTAAACATAGCTCCAAGGCCCCAAGGTACACCTCCCCATCCCCCTTCAACATCCAGAACTTAACTTAGCTTTAGTCTTTGAGCACCAGGTAGAGTTTTTCATTTACTTCTTTTCTTTTTTTTATAGTATGAAGGACAAATGCTTCATTGTGGCTGTTTACAGCAACAAGAAACAGTATTGTGTTATCAGTGCAGTAGTAAAGCACCTACTGAAAAATCTGTTGCACATAGTCACTTCACTGAATGTTTGTACTTTTCTGCATAGATTTATGTGCTACGGTATATGCAGGTTTTGATACAGGCTTTCTGTTTTTCACATTCACATGTAGAGAGGAGCATGTCTGAGTTCAAGGTGTCATTGTTAGATAACATGTACTATGTATTTTCCATTTGCTGAAGTCTTCATTCCATCCATCCATCTTCTACCCCTTAATCCTCATGAGGGTCAGTGAGGGGGTGCTGGAGCCTATCCCAGCTGACTTGAGCGAAGGCAGGGTACACCCTGGATGAGTCGCCAGTTCATCGCA
>JAQQAE010012014.1:0-13347 GCA_029823295.1 Pseudamia nigra | reverse complement strand
AGTCGATGGAAGAAAAAAACCACACGCCTTGGATACTATGACCTGGATGACTGAGAATCTTCACAGACAAGTAAAGAAAAAGTAATTATGTAAACTAATAAAAATGTACAATATAACCAACATAGTTGAGTTTTTATTGGATACACTTTCACTCAAGTACTTTTACTTGAGTACTGTTTCTATGTACTCTGCCCACCACTGACTACAGATAAATATTTAAGTCTTCAGATATGCGACCTTTAAGCTTAAACCCCCAAAACTGGGCAATTATTGTACGGTAATTGTTATCAAGGTCAGTGGTGATATCAATAAAACCACATGGTAACATTTTAGTAGTATCGCCAGCTCTTCCTGAACCTGCACTAATCTACATGATGAATACCCTCAACCTTCAACTTCCACATAGAAATTTTGTTTTTCTTTTTACTCTTTATGGCTCCATCAAATTCAGTTGAACCCCGTGTGGATGGTACTGTACCTGTGTGTGATCCTCCAGGTTGGTGTGTTCAGACTCACTCCTCTTCTGTCTCATCAAAGGTCTGGAAGGAAAAAAAAAAAACACCAACAACTTTCTTTGACCAAAACCAGGAGGCTGGATCAGGAGAAATTCCTTTCCTTCGAGAACAGGGAAAGTCCGAATAATCCTGAGCTACGTCTTCCACGTCGGTCCGTCTGTCCTTCCAGCTGAACAGGTGGGGAGTCTGTGTCCTTGTGAACTATAATAGAGCAAGGTCTGGATTTTTTACCACATGGGAAACTGTTCAATATTACATAAGGGTCTCCGATTTCTCTAATACATAAAACAGTCCCAGACACAGGACCTTGCATCATCTGAGCTGCAGTTATTCAGTGATGTATAATGCAACAAGCCTCAGCTCAAACACTATGAGACGTTACAAAGGAAAAATGACATTAAAATACAGTAATGTAACATTTGTATAGGATTAATCTAAGGTTTTGAGTTGGATAGGGCTCAAACCTGCAGATGGGATATTTTTACTTGGACATGTCTGGATTTGGAACATTGAACACATTATTTTCTCTTGTTCTAGTGAATTGGTAATGTCTCCATTTGTGCCTTTCCTGCATTAAATTAGAAATAAAACACAAAGGAACAGAAATGAGCACAAAATGAACAAAATGATAAAAAAAAACAAATAGTGAAAACAAATTTAGCAAGAATGAACAAATAATTCCCAAAATGCACAAATAAATCAACAAAATGACAGAACAGCAAACAAACAATCGGACAATATGAACAAAATAGTTAAAAAAAGAAAACAAAAAAGCCACTAAAATGAGCGAAAAATTACCCAAACAGCAACAAAATGAAAGACTGACCAAAAACGGAACAAAATAATTTCAAAAATACGCAAGATAAAGCAATAAAACAAGCCTGACATAAACAAAATTATCAAGAAAATAAAAACAAAATAAGCAAAAATGGCCAAAAAAGGAACAACTAATTCCTGGAACGAACAGAAATAAATATATCACCAAAATGATAAAAATGAACAAACAATTGAACAACGCTAACAAAATAGCCAAGAACATGACCAACACTGTTGGTGACCCAAACCTCTTTCGGCCTGATGGTGAAGGAAGCTGTACTCACTGACCTACTTTTTCAGTGTTATGGTCTGTCCCTCTTCCATTGGTTTTGTTCCTTTTTCTCACTATTTTTATAGCAACACAATGCTTTCTGCAGTACAACACTGTTCAAATAATACTCATGAGGGTATGGTACCACAGTGTGTTCCAACACTGCTTTTATGCACACAGAGGCGGTTTCAATTTATCAGTCAAACTTGGGACACCCGTAGGAATTAGTTGCATCAACTTGATCAACCTCCATTGATGCAGAACAGCTTTAAGTTTTTTAACCCATGTCTTGTTCCCAGAAAAAGGCCTTTATGTGTAATTCTGAAATGTACATTATTTTTTCCGTTTTGGGTAACCTTAACTTTTTTAACCTCTGGCAGTTCAACACTTATCTTTGTACCATTTCAAGTTATTCATTGGACCTGAACTGCTTGAACTTCAGCAAAAAACAAAAAAATGGAAAAATCGGGCTTTTCTAAAACTTGACCAGTGGTGTACATGACTTCGAACATGGTATGGTTGTTGGTGCCAGGTGGGCTGGGCTAAGTATTTCACAAACTGCTGATTTACTGGACTTTCCACACACATCCATTTGCAGGGTTTACAAATAGTCTGTGAAAAAGAAAATATCCAGTGAGTAATGGTTCTCTGTATGAAAATACCTTGCTGATGCCAGAGGTCGGAGGAGAATGGTCAGACTCGTTTGAGCTGATGGAACGACAACAGTGACTCAACTGACTACTGGTTACAACAGAGTAATGCAGAAGAGCATCTGTGGACGTACATGTCAAACGTTGAAGCAGATGGACAGCAGCAGCAGATCACACACGGTGACACTCCTGTCAGTTAAGAACAGGAAACTAAGGCTACAATTCTATTTGGAGGAAGTAATAGTTATTTTTAAATCATATTATGTCAGCATTTTTGGTCAAATTATTGTTTGCACTGACTTCATTTTCATTGATTTAATCCAATTAGAGCACACATTTTACAATCCAGCATGTCCAGATGACAAGAAGAAACCATGGATAAAATAGACAAAACCACATCAAATTTGAAATACAATGAGAATTTATTCAAACGGTGCAAAAATTAATAATTATAATAATAACCTAACATAAAATCTGATGTTCTTTCTATCCAGATTGCACTGTCACACAGCCTAAGAGCTCTCCTCTCAGAAGAAAAAAAAAAAAAATAATAAAAGCAAAAGTATTAAAAGAATTTAAAACAAACTCAAAACAGATCCAAACATCAGGACAGCAGAAATCAAATTCAAATAATGCATAAATTTGGTAAAATGGATTGCAATTTACATGCAATTACAGTTCCAGTCCCATGCAACTTGTCACTGATGAGTCCTCTGGTTGTGATCCAAAAGAAAGGACAGTGTTGTACAATATAGAAAAATAGATTTGTGCTGCCGAAATAAATTCTGAGCCATTTCTCATCAGAGGAAATGGGCTGGGTCAACGAGAACGCCATGTTGGAGCACAGATCGGTGGCTGTAGAAAGAAAAATACAAATAAAAAGTAAAAGAAACCACAAATAAAAGCCAGACTGCTGGACAAGTAGCCATATGAGAAAGAACATCCTAAACTGTTGCAACTAAACATTCCAAAAAAGGAAACCTAGTAAAAAAAAAAAAATCACTATAAATATAGATTCTCAAATGGTATCTTGTTAGCTCAGCGTTGAGGAAATTACTTGTAGCGCCTTGAGTAGAAAGAGACGCTGCCAAAATGTCACTTTCTTTCAAAACTCTTCGTCATCGGCCGCAGCTTTTCCATTACAATATACATTCTTCCCCTTTTTTAAAAACACTGTAAAACTTTGGGCTTACAAAAATAACTCGGAACATATGTATACAACCTCGAACGCCTTTTCTTTTAAATACAAAAAGTGTGTGTCGCCTGTAAAGTCTGGTGGTTTACACGGTTCTGAGGCGTCCATTTTATTGCAAAAATGAAAAACAAAAACAGAGTTTGTATGGTGTTTTATTACTTTGGAGGGTGAGGAAAGAACGATGCACATGGTTTCAAACCAGGCGTCACCTTCCAACACTTGATAATACATATGAACACTTTAAAATGAAGGGGGACAAAGTGTGATGCTGCCGTTAAAGAAATTATTCAGAAATTAGTGTTTCTGTAAAATACACAGCAAAATAAAAAACCTCAATGATGTGGAAAATATTATATTAGTGTTAACATTTTGCTTATTTTAGTGTGGGCTTTGGATGTAGACAACGTAGGAAGAAACGCACTACGTAGTCATCTGTTTTGGAGGACGAAAAGAACAAAATTAAAGCGATGGTGCCCTCGTGTGATAAGGCAGTGAATTGCATACTAAATTGTGCTTTTCTAATATAGACTGATACCAAAGAAAAAATTCAGTCACTTTAAGTGGAGCAATTATAATCACACGATGTCAAAAAACTCCTCAACAATGGCTTACTTAGGGGAAAAAAACAGAGTCGTTCCTGTTATTCAGTTACTTTCTTGTCCATGTGACGTACTTGTATTTTTTTGTGAAATGGGCCACAAATATTTACATTATACTCAAAAATCTATTGCGCATTTAACGTAGCTTCTTCAGTTTTCATGTCCTGCGTGTTAATCATACTTAAAAATGCTAGTCAAAAGAAGTAGCGTTTACACAGGTGTAGAACAAACCATGTTTAGGCAAATTTTAATTTTTTTTGCAACTTATCTGACATTTAAAGGATCTGTTTATGTGTAGAATGTTCACCAGCTACATATTACTAAAATGTGTAGCAATGAAAATGTCAGATTTTCTTCAGCCTTTTTGATCCTATTTTCTACTTCTTAGTAATTGAGCCCTTGAATATTTTTGCCCATATGCATTCCCCAAAGTTGACACACACCGATATTCTGACAGAATGCTAAAAACATGAATAAGGTGGGATCCCCCTTTGAAAAGCCAAAATGTCACTGGATAACAGGAGCACCCTGATTACATTTAAGTAGTGTTGTCAGCTATTTTTCCAACGAAAACAGCCTTAAATTTACAATAAAAAAAGGAAGACACTACTGTATTATCTAATACCAACAAGTTGATACGCCTCACTAAGATAAATCCTGGTATACATCCAATAAAAACTTGAATTTGGTTAATTCTGGGGCAGTAGTTAGTGAAACTGCAGCTGATTGAGCTGACAGTGGTTATTTGATGTTTGTCTTTCGCAAAAAACAAACACCACGAGGACCAATGTTGAAAAAGGCAACTAGGACACTGAATGTGATGGAGATGCCTGCGGCACAATGCTGTAGCTCTTTAGTAACCAAAGCCAATGACAGCAAACCTTCTGGAGGCGCCCTTTACCTTCACCTGTACCCTGACCTAAGGGCGGCAGTGTCTGCAGAGATCAACAGGACAACAGTCAGGCCACAGCACAAACATTTGGATCTATGGACATCAGGAAAGTGCTTGAACTTGTGCAAAAGGAGATTTGACGACTGGTTGTTAGGCGGCTGCAGGTGCAGAATATACTGCCTTCAGTAGAATTCATTTGCAGTGAGCGATCGGACCGGACCGGCAGCTCCATTTTGTCCTGTTTAAGACACTGCACACGCAACAGAGGACCATTTTGGAGTCTTCATGAAATTTCACATTTGAGCAACCACAACAGTCAGGGTTTGTCATTTTAAAACAGCAAGTTCCAAAATCTATTGCCTGTTTGCAGAATCCGACAGCACAATGTCAGTGTTGTATTAAAAATACCGCAAATTCCCCAAAACACAAAAAAAGTGCATGTGTCACTTTGCATCATAAAAACATACATCGGAGACAATCAGCACAATGAATGACACCTGCTGTAGTGAAACTGTCACCGTTTTTAAAACACGTTTTTTTTTTTTCTTTTAAAAGAGGACCACTGGGTCTTTAAATATCCACATACTAACTATTAAGAGGAAATCAGTCTCCTGCCAAAACTTAATAAAGAACTGTAAGATGCTGTTAATTATTTTTCACAGCAAGTGCTGTAAAATCAGATTAACAAATTAAAGATGTGAAATTGTGAGAAGAAAACATTATGGAGTCAATTTACAAGAAAAACTCAAGGGCTTTGTTGCTCTTTTTCCTCACAAGACACATGAAATGTGTGACTTTACACTCAGTAGAGTATCACTTTTTTCACAATTTGATTTTTTTCTCATCCCCTTGCTTGCCACATTAATCTCAGAGACCCTTCATATTTTTTTCTTGTCATTTTAGTGTTTGAACATTCAAGTTATTTTGCTTGTACATGTATGACTAATCTCAGAATTTCTGCCATTACCCTGCAAGTTTGAAATTTTGGTGGCAGAAATTCTCCAAACATTAATCCCCTTGCCTTGGCTGATTAAACTCTTTTTAAAATCTTAAATTGGTCCAAACAACAGCTACATATCCCATGGTGATTTTTTGGTTGACAAGTTTTCTCACAAATCTCTTGAGAATGTAAGTTGGTTTTGTTTTCATGCTCTGTTTTACCAAGAAGTGTCAAATTCAGATGGTTAACGGCTCCATATAGAGAAAGTTAGATGCATACACGTGTGGGTTTTATGCATTTGTTAAATACTTCTGTAATGGCAAAATAATGTCTTCAGGTTTGTGAGGGCCTCTGTAAATCTGGCTCATAAGCTCTGATTTCACTGTGAGATATTGTACCCACCAGTTTTTAATCAGAAAACACTCAGATTAATTGAAACACAGATCATTCCAAAGATGACCGGGAAACATATTCTGACAAAAAGTGCACAATAATAAAATGTTTTGAATATTGTCAGTTGCTCATGGCGGTTGAGCTGATTTGACCTGGGATATAAAATTCACATCAGCTTGTTTATCCTGTTGTCTATCTTCCTGTGTGGATTTTACAGGACTAGTGGCACTGCCCTAGTTCAGATTTCCAAAGTTTTTATTTTACATCAGAAACTATATAAATAAATCTCAAAATCCAGTGATTTTTGGATTTTCACAGTATAGCACCTTTTGAGGTAAAAATGTAATGCTATTTGATAACCATTATGTCTGAAAATAAATGTGATTGGCAGAAATCAGATAAGCGGAAAAAAAATGCATCGTGCTCTATTGTTCATACTGTCAACAATAAAATGAATCTTAACTTGCCTGGCTGAACTTTGACCTGAATTGGGGTTGTTCATGTACAGTAAGACTTGCTGAAGTTGTTTCTGATGTATGATGTGGTTTGATATGTAATGTTAGTGTACTGAATTCTACAACATGTTTTCTTAAGTTTTGGCCAGAGATGATCTCCGTATGTTCATACTTTTCACCATAAAGCTTACTACACGTCATAAATGATGGCGACAGTCTCCGAAATGTGTTTATCCATGTGCCAACTGTGACATGCTGCGGTATATAGTGTTGCATGCCTTGTTTGGCTACAATAAAAGCCAATCTTCCACACCAGTTTTTGTTGTTATTGACAAGAGGAAGACCTGACTAAGAGAGCGTAACAATCTGACAGACAGTAAGTACTCTGGCAACAGGAATCTTAGTGCTATTGAGCTTGTTCTACAATGCCTGCTCAATAATGTGATAACTTTACTGCTCTTAGCCTTCGAAAAGTCCAAAATTCAATTTATACATATATGAAAGTAGGACTGTTAAGTAGTATTTGTAAAGCGGTGATAACAGTGCAGAGCAGTTGCCTTAAATGCATGGACATTTTTTGTATTTCTGGAGCCTTAGCACCGTAGTGGCTCACAGAATCATTATTAGCATTGCACGGTACTTTCAATCTGCATTATGCAAATCAGAACGGACTGATAAAATAGCAATTCAATGAGGATTAACTCTGCTGTTTCCCGAGGTACATACGACACAAGCTTCTAGTAACAGTAGTGTAAAATCTGGACAACACTGAAATCACCCACAAAATCGGATGCGACTTCAAAAACGCTCAAATGTCCCTCAAAGAAACTGAAACTTTATCCCATACAATGAGCTCAGCCTTTTTGCGTTTGTGCTTGCATCACTGCGTACTTTTTGTATTTGATCGGTTTTCTGTTTGACGCCTGCAGTATACATTCTCTCCACCAGGAGGAGGCAGACATCTGATAAGGGACAAGAGCCTGCAGCACACACACGGACACATCCACACACTCATACACAACGCCTGCATAAGAGCCACAGCAAAATGTAACACAAGTGCAGTTAGTTATTCTATGGTCTAACACGTGACCCCAGCAGTCAGACACCACCCTGTTTACTCTGGACTGGTTTGGAATCCGTACTGTGAGAGGAGGAAGTCTGCAAAAAACAAACTGAGGTGATGAAAATGCATCAGATCTGAAAACAGGAGCAGTGAAATGGACAACGGGTTGATAAATTGTCAAATGATTTGATTTATTTGAAGTTACTTTGATTTAAACAATGGCGACTTGATGAAAACAGAGCCATTTTCATTGTCTTATATTCAAAGGTCCCATATTGTGACACTTAAATTTGCATGCACAGTGCCGACTTCTGTAAGGGTAGTGGCAACATAGACTGTGTTGATTTGATTTTCTTTTGCTTTTCCAAGGGCCTCTTTGTATTGCCTGAGGTGCTGTTGTATCTGCACACTTTCACTCAGAAGACTGACAGGCTGAAGGTGACATGGGGTCAAATTCTGACACAAAAACTATTGTAAACACAAAATAATACATATTTCATGGTTACTTTTCTGACAAAAAGGCAGCAATATCGTCTGTTCCTTATGGGGTGGAGATAATTTGGTTATGATTATGACTGCTTATAGCTTGTGATGTGACAAGACTACAAAAATCCATTATGTTTATGGACAATTATCTGACTAATGGGAATGGGGCAATTTTTGCTTGACTAACACTGATCGCTTTAATAACTGAATATAGAATTCTGCCGGGTCTGCACTTTAGGTAGTTCACACTGCGATTGTTGATGTCACAAGTTCCAAAAGTCTAAACTGACTTGTTTTTCCATGTTGTGCATATTTCTCAGGACCGACAGTACTGAGCAAGTTCATATTTTGACAGCTCACATTTAAACCACATTTGTAATTTGCAAATGCAAAATTGCATACAAATACCCAAATAATTGTGAGGTCACAAAGATATCATGCAAATATAGTAAAAAAATTGAATGTGTATAAAACTATCCCATCATTTGTGTGAACAAATAGTTCAACAAACATTTATATTTACTATAAATGGTAATTGTCAGCGGTGTGTTGTGAATGATGAATGACAAGTCTATTAAAACAATATTTTTTCACTTTCATTAATAAATCAGTGTTTTTCCATACTTCCATTTTGAAACTTTTTTTTTTCTTTCCATGTTTGAGGACACTTAACTGAAATGATACATGTCAGATCTGTGCAGGTGAAACATAGCTCTGTTTTCTTATCACCATTGTGAGTTATTTAAAGAGTCCCAGCTCAAAAGGAAAACACCACTACAGCTCCATATTTCAACCCAAATGCAATTTCATCACCTGAGATTTTACCAGTTTATTTTTCTTCCTTCCATCCCTCATTGTTTCCCACTGAGTCGGTCTGATCCAACAGGAACTGACAGCTGAAAAGCAAACGAGCTGGTCGTGCCTTTCTCCTGTCTGTGCATTCAGAGGCCCACCTGCCCCGACCATTATTATTTGAACTGAAAAAGGCCACTCAACGAATTGAAACCATGTCACAGCCCGTTCAGAACCTGTGGATGGCTGTTTCTGTCTCCCTCTTCTTCAGCTCTTCCCGGTAGCAGTAGGAGCAGAAGTTGCCCGTCTCGGGATGTCCATAGTAGGGGCAGTCCAGTGTCCTGCAGCGGGTCGATTGCAGGTTGACCAAACCACCAGCGCTGCCCAGCGAGTAGTGTCTGACTGGAGGAAGCCCGCTCCGGGAGTCAATGTTGGAGCGTACATCCCGGAAGCTGTTGATGTAGCTTGTGACAGGTTCAGCACCGGGGTAGTCCGGAGGGTCAAACTCTGGAGGATATGAAGGGGCAAGTCGGGAGGGACTCAAGGAGACAGGGCCTTGGGAGTTGTACTGGGGGTGAGGGGGGACCTGTGTTGTTGGGCAGTGTCGAGGAAGTGTAGCGTAAGAGGGGAGTCCGGGGTAGGAGGTTGCAGGGGAGCCTCCTGCTAGCTGACGCCGAGTATCCACGTAGCCGTGCATGTGAAGGTGCTGTGTGAGGGGGGGTGCTGCAGGGGGCTGCTCAATGAATGAGGGCCTGGGGATGGGCACCACAGCAGAGTACATCGACGGGCTTAAAGGAGAGGGTTTGAGATGGCTGAAGGAGGGGGAGGAGGTTTCCGACAACTCCTCTTTGGCTTCGTACAGCCGGTAGCTTAGCTCTGTCCCAACAACCACATCCTTCTTGGGGGGCTGGACACCATTTGTGATACCTTTCCTCTCTGCATCTCGTCGCTGTTGCTCTTGCTCAGCCCTAAAACGCTCCTCAGCGTCAACAAGGTAGCGCTGGATCATTTCTTCCTGGAAAGGTTGCCGATTGCTTGTCGTGAGCAGGCTTGCGAAGATGAACTTCCTCTCCCCTTGCATGGCGGCGCGCAGGATGCCCAGACTCACCTTCACATCAGCGCTGTACTTGTAGGGATCGGCTTCAGTGCTGCTCCCTCCACTGCTCGTGCTGCTTCCTGTCCCGTTCAGACGCTCACTACCTGAGGAGGGGGAGCATTTCCCAGAATCCTCTGAGGCGTGGGCTGAAGGCGAACTGTCCTTGCTGCCCTTCCTCCCCCTAAACGAGCCCTTCTTCTTTTCTCCACCCTCTTGCTTGGCACCTCCAGCTCCAGCATTCTTCCCTGTCATCAGTCCGCCCACGTTCTTCTTCAGCTTACTGCCCAGACTCTTGCCAAAGCTGCCGAGCTTGTTGGCCACAGAGTCGGCCCTCTTCTTGTCTTTGTCCTTGTCTTTTTCTTTCTTGGTTTTGTCCTTGCCTGCTGTGCCGGTCCCTGTTGCAGCGGAGCCATTGCTGGAGGAACTAGAGGAAGAAGAGGAGCTGTTCTTGGCCAGTGTCCCACCTCCGTTGACAGTGGATGACGTAGTGGTGTCCCCGTTACCGTTGGAGCTGCTGCTTACTGACTCCTTGTCGGACTCTCCTGAGTCAGGTGGCGTTCGGGCGTCCTCTCCTGCTGACGCTGTGGGAGACTCTGGCTGGGCCAGAGGGGCCTGCTGCAGGGAAACAAAACATAAACACAAGCTTGTAAAACAAAAATAATGGTGCATGAGGTCAGGGCAAAAACTTCTGATTTAACTGTGACTTGCATGCAGCCATTAAGTTTAATTATTCTTGTTTTGAGAATACTGTAGTGCGCAAAAGAAAACAATGTGAAAGTACTGTTTTAACAATGTCTTTTTCTTATTAAATATTCAACAGGTTAAATTACTGCCAGGTACATTGTTTGAGGCCACATTCTACAGGGTTTTATCTACTATCAGGATCAGTTGCAGCACTCGAGATATTTTGAGCACATCCTAAGTCAAATTAATGCATAACCGAGGTCAAGAGCATTGACATTAACTAAATAACTTTGTCTAAGAATGTAATTGATTTGCAGTGGACTTTCAAAATGACCCATCAAGCCACAGAGTCAGTCCAAATACTGGAGATGGTCAACATTTATGTACATATACACAACATCTACATAGATATACATGGTTTTCTCTACTGTTAAAAATTCAGTGCACCAGTTTAAGATCTGAATGCTTTCCCAAATTTTTGCATGATAATAAAAAGGTGCCAACATAATTCTACATCCCTTTAGACTTAGAATGCTACAATCTAAACTGCAGCGCTGAAATACAAAGGAAAATCTTGATACTCATCTCTCCTCCTCTTGCCTTCTTAATGTGCTTTAGAGCTTCAGTTGTCTTATGCAGAGGAAGGGTACAGAGTCAGTATCCCTATTAGTGCTACTACAACTACTGCACAAATCCATACTATGGCAAGAACAACTCAGTTAAGAGAAAAGACAGTCCGTCACAACTTTAAGAGATGTGAATCTGAAAAATCTCAAGAACTTTGAATGTATCCCTAAGCACAGCTGCCACAACCATCAAACACTATGATGAAAGTGTCTCTTGTGAGGACCGTCCCAGAAAAGGAAGACCAAGAGCTGTCCCTGTTCAGAGGAGACATTTTAGAATTAACAGAGTTACAGCCTCAGAAACCAGGGACAGTCCTCATGAGTTTCAGTTTCATCTTCATTACCATTCAATGCTGCTTTCAACATGGCTAAAACCTTGATTGAAACTGATATGCTTTTGAGGTTGAGTTGTTTGAAATGAACACAGGGACACTTATTTTTAATTGGTTCTCACATTTCTGAAGCCTAAATATTGACTGTTATTTTGTAAGCGTGCAACTTTTCTTCCTCATATCACCTAAATAAATATATACTGCCTCATCCATTTGTAATTGTGATTCTATGAGTACAAGAATTGCAATTTGATAATATTCATTTCTGGAATTTTCTTAGCAAAACAAGTTGCATTGCACACTTCTCACCTCAATGAGCATTGAATCAATGAAATGAACAACGTAAAAAATATTCAGAAATTAAACATAATATCCACAAAATGAATAAAAACAAATACACAATGAAGAAAATGAGCAAAAAATTAACAAAATAATAGACATCAACACAAACTAACAAAAATAAAAGGAAAAAAAGGAAAAACATAAAATATAAAAATATAAGTTACAAAATCAAAATGAGTAAAATAATAAAAAATGAACAAAATGATCCAGAAATGAACAAAAATCATCCAAATACTGTACTAAATTGCCAAAAAACCAACAAAAGTCAATAAACTTTTGCTCCAAAGCATAGAGCGCTGCTGCACTTCTATTGTAGAATCCACGTGCCCGTTGTATTCGTCTGAGTCGTCTTGCTACAGCTGTAGCTTTAGAGCTTGCTGAGAGCCAGGTTCACAATATGCACGTAGCATCTGGTGTGGAGAAAACCAGCGAACGCTGCAGCAACTACAGTACCATATTAGCTGTGTTATTGGTGACCAAAGCAACGGTTTTCTCTGAAATGCTCTACTTGGTCACACCTGTCCAGAGCAGCTCTGCGATGTTTGCCCCTGTGTGAGACTCATGTATGACTCTTGTCTGGAGAACATGAGGCGATGAAATGGGCAGTAATGGTGACAAAGGGCTCGGTGGCCCCAGGACATCCATACGTCGCAGGTAAGACTAACTTGTTCATCTCTGCTCACCTTTTCTGTGACTTCTGACATCACCTCTCTGTATATTAGTCTGCCATTTTTCAGTTTTGGCTAATGTGACTTGTGACTCCCGCCAGTGTTGCCAACTTCTCAGTAAGGAAAGTAGCTATTGGCTGTTGTACAAGTCACTACAAGGCACTAAATGAGGCCATCACCTAATTGGCAATATTGAAATATTATAAAATTGAGTAGAAATCAGCGTCACACAGCTTTGACTAGCCTTTGAAATCACAGTTTGATTCCCTCCCTTTAGACTGGGACACAATGAGCTAACCAGCTGGATGTTTACATATGTCCTACAGGCCCACACACACAGTGGACGGGGTGAGTAAGACTGAGGGTGTGTGGGTCAAATGCTGTAATTTTTCCTGGTATTTTAGTGCAATGATTTATATTAGTAGTCATATACATTATATTAGATGTATTAGAGGGGGTACCGTATTTTCCGGACTATAAGGCGCATCTAAAAGCCGTCATTTTTGTCCAAATATGACACTGCGCCTTATAA
>JAQQAE010012013.1:0-13348 GCA_029823295.1 Pseudamia nigra | reverse complement strand
CACTGCCAACTTCTTTAGTATTTACTGCTTCAAAGTCAATTTAAATGTAAAAGTATAAGTCTTTACACATTTTGAAAAAAATTACAGTAATTACTGATGAAAACAATGAACCAAGTATAAAAAAGCAAACATATCTCAGCAGAACATTACTGAGGTTCTGTTAAGTTCTACAAGGCAGGTGGCATTTCCTTTTAAAGTTTAAATTAGAAAAAAAAATATTTTAATGTAAAATAAGTAATTTTAGTAGAGTATTATATCACCTTCTATCATGAGTGTTTTTGCTCCCACAAAATGAAAAAAAAACCAAATGGGTATTCATTGTAAATAATCAAAATTAATCCACAGTGACCCTATGATTAATGAGATTCAAAATTTTAATCGTTTGACAGCCCTAGTCTTTTTCATTCATATTCTCACTCTGACATCCAGCCGCACAGCGTGATCATTATATTCCTCATTTCAGGCAGCGCCGTCGCTTATTTTCAGTTTGCACATCTGGAAGTGATGTCATTGTGACGTTTTCTTAAAAATTGTCTACATCTCAACAGTTTTACAACATGCAAATAGATTCGTGACTCTTAGGTTATGTTTCGAACTGACAAACATATGTAAATGGTGTCAGAATTCATCTGGATTCAGAAAACTTCCTGCAGCTCCATTGACTGTAATGCCATTTTTTCTGGACAGGTGCCATGGATCCAAACCGGAAGGGGCGGGACTTAGTGTCTCTTTGTCCTGAACCGGTGGCTGTGATCCCGGTGCACAGTGGATCCGGTCCTGGTTTTGTGTGTGGCTCAGTAATGTGCAGCATCCCCACACACTGTCCGGCGGCTGCGATGAAGTTACACCATTAGAGTAAACACAAACAGTTATAGATAGATTGTTTCAATTACAACACACTTTATATAGAGACGAGCATTTTAGAAACACTCTGCTGCTGTCATGCCTTTATATAACTCATTATAAGACAGGGAACGGATCTGTGCGCAAACTTTTGGTTCCACGAAACAAGTCGAAGATGGAAACTGCAGTGGATCATGTGTGGTACATGTTAAGTTTGAGGGAAAACTAGAGCAGCGTGGCCCTTTTTTTAAGAAAAACAAAAAGTGAACTTCCTGTTTCGGGGTGGTCCACAGACTGGAGAAAGGGAGGAGGGACAGGGGGAAGGAGGAGGAGGAGAAGGGGGTGCGCATTCCCGCATTGGCCTGTGTGTGTATGTGTGTGTGTAGCCAGCTTCTTGTGGGCGCTTTGCGGGACTCCGTACAGCCGAACATGGGGCTCCGGTTGGTCGCCGTGTGCGTAAAGGGACTCTGAAGAAAAAAGAAGAAAAGGGCAGCCATGGAACAGCACGGATGAAGCGGGATAAAGTCTGCGTTTTTCTGTGAACAATCCACGCATCTCCATCCGAAAAAGTAGAGAGAGAGACGGGGAGAGAAAGAGAGAAGGGGGGCTTAACTGGAAAACTTTCACAGCTCCTCTCCGAGGACTCTGGACTCAAAGTTTGATGCTGAATATCCCTGCGTAAATCTGAGGTAAGCGGAGCTGATCTTTGACAAATCACAGCCGATCACTGGCACAATAACGCGCGTTCGGTGGTTTGGGATGGATGGAATGGTTCATATGATGTTTTCTAAAGTCGAAAAGTTGATCAGTGATGGTGGAGTCATCCGGCTTTATCTCCTCAGGTGATCGTGCGTGACCTTTACGCACTGGGATCATGGACTTTAATTAACTCAGCCACTTTAGTCAGAATTGCAGCATTTGATTCGGCTCTTGTGGCATTTCTTGTAAAAGTCAATGCGATCGGCGGCGTTTTGTGCCTTCATTCACTCGGTGCTGCGTGTCTGGCCTTGTGTGGTCCATCTGTGACGTGCACAATCCACTCTTAAACCCCACCGTACAGGACACAGAGCTCAGGTCGTGTGGGTTTTTTCTGCATTTCTACTCAGATGTTGTACTTGGTGAGTGTGAGTGCGTGGGTTGAACTCATCTGGTGCAGCCTCGGGTCTGCGGGCCACCCGCGAACAGCTGTTTCTCCTAACCTGGAATACTTAAGGTGCCAATATCATTTCCAAATGGGAGTTTGTGTCAGGACACCCAGCACCAACATCACCACTGGACCCACAGAGGCGCACAGGGCTACTGGAAAGACTCTGTCAGAAGAGGTTCATTCACTGATCTAAAAAACACACACACACACACACATTTTATCACCATCTGTCACAATATCTACAATCTTTACTGTAAATAACTACACTTTACTTTTTAGATAGTTTTATAAAGACTGACCTTAGACGGTTCAAGATGAACAGAATAAAATGTAACTCAACAAAATGAACAACAAATCCATAAATTGAGCCCAAATTGAACAGAATAACCAATAAAAGAACACAAATGAAAAACTAAAATAAAGAAAATGGAAAGTATAAGTAAAGAATTGCCCACGAAATGTAAAAATGAATCATGAATGACAACAAGTAAAATAAGAAATAGGTAAAAGTATGCAAAAAGTGAAAATTAAAATGAAACAAAGAAAAATGAACAAACAAGTAAGCAAAATAGGTAAGTCATGGACAAAAATGGACCAAACATGTACACATGAAAGAACGAATATGACAAAAATGAACAGAATGTGAGCAAAAATGAAGACAAATCATTTAAAAATGAATAAAACTATCAAGAAAATGA
Organism: Pseudamia nigra; assembly: GCA_029823295.1. Taxonomy (NCBI): domain Eukaryota; kingdom Metazoa; phylum Chordata; class Actinopteri; order Kurtiformes; family Apogonidae; genus Pseudamia; species Pseudamia nigra. Next base: position 10,660 of record JAQQAE010012013.1, on the reverse strand, counting down.
ACACAATTGGTGATAACCAAAACGATTCCATGCCCCATTTTGGATCATGACCTCGGGATTGAATAAACACCCCCCCCTACCACCCCCACCCCCCAAGAGCTGTGAATGTGTTCCCTGATCTGTATGTGACGTGAGGTGGAGTCTGGTGTGTAATCAAACTCTGCACCACAGCGGTGTGTGTAGGTGTTAATGTGGGCAGATTAGACTCGATGTAGTGGAGTCTGCAGTGAAGAGCGTCAACACTGGACTCAATAGAGCAGCCAAACACTTATTTATTCCACAGTGACAGTGAGAAGTGCTGAGTACACAGACACACACTCTGAACACTATTTACACAGGATCACACACACATAATAAAGACAGAAAGGAAACAGGACGTAATGAAAGCAAAAGCACATTTATTCAAGTTTGTTTGGTGAATTGGAGTCAGTTTAGCGATGTTTACTGTATTGATTTTGAAGATTGAACTCATTTTGCTGCATATTTAATGATAAAGAGGCTTTGCTTTCACCTTCTGTTTTATATGTACATGTTTAAAACCACCCGGTCACATCAGCTGTTTCAAACCCCACATTTTGGGATGATTTGAAGTCACATTGCCTGATTTATTCACATTAGTGTCGCAGACCCGGATGTGATGAATAACTGCGTATTTTCAATTCAAATGGAGCTGACCAGACAAAAGCTGAAATACTGTGTTTATAGTGTCTACAGTAAAACCATATCTAAGTAAAACCTGCATGGTTTTTTTAATTGGCATTTTCCACACTTTCAACTTTGTCCTGTCTGGGTGATAAATCATGCTATATCTATATCTATATCAGTATTTATTTTGTGATATTTAATGATGATGAACACGTTGTTCATTTGATTTATTTGGATTAATGTGAAAGCTATGGTCATTTTAAGAAAACTGCAGAATCGAAACGTTTTCGTCATGTTTTGTCTTTTTTGGCGCCTTCTATGTCATTTTGCATGATTTAGATCTTTTTGAAGTTTGCATTTTGTTTTTACCTCGTTTGAATCATCTTTGACCTCGGTGTAATTTTTCTTTTTTTTATCTTCGTGCATCTTTTTTGCCTCTTTGTGTCTTTTACACCACTTTCATCGTTTTCTGTCTTTTACGTCCTTTTTTATTCTTCAAGTCTGTTTCCTGCTACACTGTTTTTTCTGGTGCACTTTTTGCATCTCGTACATTTTTTTTGTGTTCTGCATCAAATTGAGACGTTTATGCCATTTTTGTCTTTTTACATCTTCTAAATCAGTTTGTCTTTTATTCTTTTTCTGCCGCTTTTGCAATTTTCCTCTTTTTGCACGTTTGACACTTTTGTGCCTTGTCCGTCTTATTTTGTCTTTTATTTCGTATGGTTTCTGACTTCATTTTTGCCTTCTATGTTATTACTCATATTTTGTTACATATTTTTTGGGACTTTTACATCATTCTTGTCTCGTTACATCTCTGGTGAATAATCAAAACCATAAATCATCCTCTTGATTCTTCAAATTTCACTCAGAAACAAAAAGCATTTTTGCCTTGTTGCTCAACTCTGCTTTGACTGTTGCAGACACAGGACGTATTTTTCAAAGACGGTGATTTTTCAATTGGACTCTTAAAAACTGTGAAATCTTTGGAAGTTTTTTTTTTTTTCTAAAATCTTCTGAAATCTTCAGAAGTTTTTTTTTGTATCATCTGTTAACCGAGAAGAATTTTCTTCCTCCTCAAGGTTGGGCCGGGGGGAGATTCCTGGGGGAGGAAAGTGCACTTGTCCTTTGGCCACGTGTGAAAAGCTCCACAGGGGAGCTTCCTCACCCTCCCTGCTCTTTATCAAGTATGTTAAGGCCAAAAGGCTCCTTAATGGGAATGTCCTTAAACAAATAGACCATACAGGAAGGAACCATCCTCCAACTGCAGCCCTGACATGGTTTATCAGAGCAATGAGAACTCATTATCAGCATGAATACAGTACATTGTCAGCCATTAGATCTGGGGTCTTGTTTGATGACAGTAAACACAAAGGTACATGGGAGGTTTAAAAGTACATGCAGTTAGATGATGTGGCCAATGAAGTTTCACAGGCGTTGATGTCAGTAATTATCATGTTAAATGTCAACTCGCTATTTTATTGAAAGGCAGAGTGAGGTTTGGTCCCGGGTGAAACCAGTTATTTGTGGTTTTATCGGTAAAAGATGCAACAAGACACAAATAATGTCAAAGATGCTTAAAGAAGAAAAGAGCTAATTTTCCTGAGTGGTTTGTTTGTTTTGCTTTTATTGTGCTCATTTTTCTTTTGATTTTGTTGACTTTTCCCTTAATTTATGGATTATTTGATCCTTTTTCTTCTGATTTTGTTCACTTTTTCTCCATTTATGGATTCTTTTGATTATTTTTTCTTGTGATTTTGTTCACTTTTTCTTCCTTTTTGGATTCTTTTATCACTTTTCTTCTGATTTTATTCACTTTTCCTCCGTTTATGGATTTTTTGATCACCTTTCTTCCAATTTTGTTCACTTTTTCTCCATTTTTCATTGTTCTGTACACTTTTCTTCTGCCTTTGTTCACTTTTATTCATTTTTCTTACTATTTTGCAGCTTTTGCTTCTTATGTTGATCCTTATTCCTCATCATTTCGTTCATTTTAAGTCAAAATACTCACTGATGTACTGCATTTTGCTTTGCTTTGTGCCTATTTATCTTAATGACAATACATTTAAAGTCACCTTGTTCCTGACCAGTGTAGTGGACACTGTGCATGAAAGGGTTAATGATGCACTTAAAGGTATGTCTGAGAATTTAGTGCTAGAATCTGGGTCAATTTAAACATCCGTGAATGGGTGTTATTATCAGAAATCAGTGCCGATCACTTGACCTCTAATTCAAAACAGACGCCCCTGTATTAAAGTCAATGGTTTGGAGGCCAATGTGGAACAGAAAATATCTGAAGTGTTTAATTTCTGTGTTGGGCTGATTGGCCACTGGTCACATGACTCACACCGACATGGAGAGGCAGCAACAAGTGGTGTGTTTTTGTCCAGATTCCATTTTGGTCCGCCCAGCGAGAAACATGTGTCACGTGATGCCTGCAATCCTTCCTTGACCCCCCCACCTCATCACCACCACCTTCACCCCCAACACACACACACACAGTTCTCCTTCTCCACTTCTTCCCTCCTCCCACCTTCCACAGAGAGGGAGGTGAGGGGGGGAGGAGGAGGACCACCCTCACTGGGATCACAGCCCCTCACTCAGGCCCTTTCACGCCCTGTGAACCTGAAACAATCAGGGTTTAATAGCAGCTGTCTGTCTGAGGCAGCCTGGACTAAAACCATGTAAGCTTTGGTCACTGCAGAGCCAAGCGGAGCACAGAGGGATGATGGGATGCGGCAGAGGACGCACATGCACAAAATCTCCAAACTGACACACACTGGGATTCTCACTGAATTGTTGCAAGAACATGGTGAAAGTATCATGTCATGCCAAATTGTTGTATTTCAAGGCAAATTTTTGGTCCTGAGTGAAAGATGAAGAATACAAGACAAAAACAACCGTGAAAGATACAAAACGATGAGGACAATACAACAAGCCATAGAAAAGATTAAGTATAATGAAAAGAGAAGCACAACATATGAAAGAAAAATACAAAACAATAAGTAGATGATGTACACCTTCTCCTTCACTGTTTTCTTTATTTTTATTATTTTCAGCATTGTACTTTAATACTCAAGACATTCATGCAGTAAACAATAAAACATGAACATGTTTTATATTTCAGATTGTCCAAAGTTGAAGAACGAGCACTTGGCACATCTACTGTATCTCTAACAACAGGTGCGTAGAATAAGGGCACAGCGCCGTGTCAATCAACATTTAGAAAAATCCTGCACACTGTTAGACTTGCAATGGTGAAATTTTTAATTTAAAACATGCAACATTTCGGCCATGGGCTTTCAGCTTTTTTTTTTTTTTTGCCTGATGAAGGCCTGTGGCCGAAAGGTTGTATGATTTAAATACAATTTTTCACCACTGCAAGTCCAACAGTGTGTGGGATTTTTCTGAATTTAGATTGTCCAAAGTTTCCACGTTTAGCTTTGATGACAACTTTTTTACGCTCCTGGCATTCTCTCATCAGATTCATGCGGGAGTCACCTGGGAGGGTTTTCAATCCACGCGCCATGCCTTCTTAGCCCTTAAAGACCTGGGTAGATGAGCAGGTAGCATCATTGTTGTAAGTAAATAACAGCAGATGTGAAAGCTTTTTGACCATGCCGAAACATCTCAGGAGCTTTGAATGTGATCCTCCTTTCTTTGGACGGTTCTTGTGAGAGCCAATTTCATTAGAGCATTCAGTGGTTTGATTGTTTATGCCATAATTTATGTTCTCTCACAGTCTGAATGTCTTCACTATTAATGTACAATGTGGAAAATGGTACAAATAAAGAGAAAACACAGGGGAAGAAGGTGTGTCATAACTTTTGACTTGTAGGAGGTTTATATAAACGAGCAGAATTGCTTTCAAGTAATCTGGTGCAATAAAATTCTGTTTCTAATTTTGATTGTGAGGCAGCGCGAATCTCCTTTCTTATCTTTTGTGTCTCATCTTGTCCTTTTCCTCCGTTACGTCAGGGATTGTGAAGTCTCAGACGTCCCTCCTGTGGTCGTCGCTGGTTGATGTTGTGTCTTTATCTTTTCCACGTTGGGCGTCCTCCTTTAAGACTCACATTTCTGTTGTTCACTCACGTCACAGTGCAGCAAGTCGGCTTGGGGTTGTTGTTTCGGTACCAAATTTATCCAATGTAACTCATGGAAATATCCCAACAATATCAGTGTGCAATCGTTTCCATACTCATTTCCATTTTGATATTTGAAATGATCTCATAACCACCATAATATCTCAATTTTTACTTTAAATGAATTTGCATTCTTGCGTAATATTCTATGTATTTTGGTCTTTAGATGTAAAACATAATTCAGTAAATCCACAAAATGCACCATAAATAAACAAAATAAAGAAATTGAATAAATGCTAACAAAAAGTGAGGAACATAATTCACAAATTCAGTAAAAATAAACAAAAGTAAGTCAAAAATGAACAAAAATGCAAAAATATATTTTTGCAAAAATGAAACAGTATACAGTGTGAAAAAGTCAGAGACAATTTAATAAGTGTCAGAAAATGAGCAAAAATGTGAACAAAACAATAATTAAAATGAACAAAGATGCACAAAAATGAATAAATCTATTGAGAAAACTACCCCAAATCAACAAAACAATCAAGAAAACTATGCAAAATGACCAAACCATCAAGAAAAGAAATAAAAAATAAACAAAATCATCCAGTAAGTGAACGAACATGTTAAATGACAAACAAATGGACAAAACTGAAGAAAAAGAGAACAAAAAAAGCATTAAAAAATCCACAAAGCCTTGACTCTAGGTTTGGGAAAGACAGCGTTCGAGAACCGCTCTTCATAATTTCACTCCGAATACATGTAACGCTAGTGAACTGAGGGGTGGGCAGGGAGGGAGGGGGCTGTTACTAAGTACTGGGCTGACACCAGAGGGCAAAGGCATTAAGACACTTGGAAAGCTTGAATTGCATTAGCCAAAGGGCAAACATAATAGAGAGGGGAAATGTTGCAGTCATGGGAAATACTCTGAAAAATCATTGTTCATGGTCAGTGGGAGCATTCCCACCCATTAGACGCTACAGCACACAAATTACACCAGAGGAGATGGGGAAAAAAGATCCACAGAGACAATCAGTTCAAAGCAACAGGAGGATGAAGAGGGATTTTAACTGTTGGATTGATCTGGAAACTGAACCTGCAGGTTTCCAGAGGTGATGATGAAACTCGCCGCCATCTTTGGATTCGTGATGCAATAGCACAATCGATCAATCAATAATGCAAAACAAAATGGCTTCATGAATTCTGGTTTCTAATATTTTGTAGAGAAGCTCTTTACCATGCCACTCTCACCCATTCGGTGCGATAATATAATCAGAAAAGGCAGCGATTTCAGGGTCCAGATATGAGTCAGGGTGAGCTAATGCAGAAATGAAAATTAATAAACAAAACCTCCATCGTCAGGTATATTAATTTCAATTTAATTTAATTGCATTTGCATTGTGCCAATGATAATCCAAGATTATTTCTAGGCACTACTCAAAAAGCCGAAACTTCAAGACTATATGGAGGGAAAACCCAACAGAACCTCCGAGAGCAAACCTAGGGCGACAGGGGAGGAAAAACTTCCAGCAGAACCAACAGTTGGGGTTAGTGGACAGAAGAGAGACAAAAGAAAAGAGCAGAGCAACAGACACCGCTATTCTAATTTTGTATTTTTGAATCGAAAAACTAAGTTAAAGTGACTAATCCCTGCATTTTCCGAGCATTAAGCAACCAAGTAGATTCACAGATGCAAAGTACAAATTTCAACTACAATTGCAATGTGTCCCATAATTATCATAATAACTTTTTTTACCAAATCATGTAGCCAAATTTTATCTGCATTATGTTAAACATATAGCAATGTTAGAATTAAAAGTACAAAACAAGAATTAACTTTTCCCATCCTTCCATCTTCTACTGCTTTAGTGGGGGGTCAGGTCACAGGGGCAGGAGCTTGAGCAGGGAATCCAGACTTCCCTCTCCTCAGCGACTTCGTGCAGCTCTTCTGGGGCTACTCCGAGTTGTTCCCAAGCCAGCCGAGAGTCACAGTCCCTCCAGCGTGTCCTGGGTCTTCCGAACCAGATGCCCAAGCCACCTCATCTGGCTCCTCTCGGCGTGGAGGAGCAGTGGCTCTACTCTGAGCCCCTCCCGGATGATTGAGCTTGTCATAAGGGAGAGCCCAGCCACCCTGCGGAGGACACTCTTTCAGCCACTTGTGTTTTGGATCTTGTTCTTTTCGTCGTGGCTCAAAGCTCTTGACCATAGGTGAGGGTAGAAATGCTCCCGGTAAATCGAGAGCTTCACCTTACGGCTCAGTTCCTTCTTCACCACGACCAATGCACTGATCCATTATATCAAATGATCAATCTCAAAGTGGACACATCAGAGGAACACATCATAGGGCTGCAGCTATCATATAGAAACAATAAAAACTAACATACAAACTGAACTACAACTATCAAACTCTAATAAAAAGCTTTCATAAAAAGATAAGTTTTTAGTAGTCAAAAGTAGTCAAACGTGCCCTCAGGTGGTCAGAGAGAGCCTTCTCCAGACTGGGAGCAGCAGAGCAAAAAGCCCGGTCTCCCATGGTTCGGAGGTGGGTCCTCGGGGGCTGGAGAAGGTTGGCCTGTCCAGAGCAGAGGTGTCTTGTGGGGGCTTGGGGAGAGAGCAGCTCTCTGAGGTAGGGGGAGCATTTCCATGCAGGCACTGGCAGGCAAGCAGGGAGATTTTATATTCAAGCCTGAGTGGGACAGGGAGCCAGTGACGGGACTGGAGAACAGGTGTGATGTGGTCATATTTCTGCACTTTGGTCAGTGTCCTGGTAGTGCTGTTAATGTTTGCTTTATTGGTCCCCATAGGGAAATTCATTGTCTGCACTTTACCCATCCCATACTGGGCGCAGTGGGCTGCATTGACGATGCCTCGGTGCTTTGCTCAGAGACACTGAGGAGCATGTAGTACGACTCTCACACATGCACTCAATTAACAATCAACCCAGCTGACGTGTTTTTAATGTTTTTTAAAAATGTGTTTTTTTAAATGAAAAATGTCACTAAATCTGCAGGAGTTTAATGGTGCATTGTGGTTGTACTTGGGAGCCAGAATGTTGGAGTTCCTAGTTGAAAATTTCAACTGGAACATGCCCTGAAATCAAAATTCCAACTCAGAAAGTCACAGCAACCCCAACCAACGGCAGCTTATCCATTTAACATGGCCACCGAGTGGACACAGCCAATTTCTGTTGTGCTTGTTTCACATGATGTCATAATAATAGCTTTTTATTCCTGTACTTGTGACAACGTTGGTTGTATGTATGAACTATAAATCTGGTGCTTTTTCTGAATTATTCAAAAGGTAAATGTTGACATGTTCGTGATACATGTAAACATTTAATGACTAGTTTATTCTGCCTCATCTGTCTGTGATTTAACATACTGTATCTCCTGGCTGCTGAACCTGAAAGGTACAGCTCTAGTTTCCTTTGACTTTGGACATGTTGTTGTTGTTTTTTGACGTTCATACACTAAACCATAAGAAAGAGATGAGTGTTTTAAAGTCACATGATAAGCAGCAGCAGCAGCTTCGAGAATGGCGTCAGTTGTATCTCCTAGTAAACCTAGTGTGTGTGAGCGTGTGCCTTAGGGACTGTACATTAAGTATTTACTGTATGTGTGTGATATGGATTCACGTCTGACTGTAAGAGGTGGAGTCTGTCCCTTCCCCTTCATCCCTCCTCCTCCTCCTCCTCCTCCTTTGAGGGTGATTTTTGGTAGAGTTCAGTGTGTGCAAAGGCATTTAGGCACGTTGAATGTTCTCCATCGTCTCATGTGGTTGATATTAGAAATCAAACTGTGCTAATAGGATGCAGGTGAGCTTGTGAATGGCTTTCATGTGTACAAACAGCCCACACTGATACTTAGTCATGCCCCAGAGCTCCAGTAGACACTGGCTGGAACCGAGCCAGGCACCAGAATACAATTTAAGAATGTGCAGATATGTATGTATTTTTTCTGTGGAGGATCTGACAGGTTTTTGTTTTTAGCTTTTGCAGCTAATGGATACAAAATCCTGTTGTTTGTGGTTGATTTTCAGGCTTCTGTGGCCTATTTCCATTTTTTAGGGCAAGGGAATAAAGCACTTTGGGTAGTCTTAGAAAAAAAAAGTGATTTTGTTCCAATCGTAATGAACACTTTGTGACATTTTTGTCACATTTTTGCAGACTTGCGCAAGCATATTAAACAAATGTGCCTAGTAAAAACAAAAGTTCTTTGAATGTCCAGTCTGCCTTCAAATTAGCTTACACATTGTATGATAACATGCTTAAAGCCACAGCAGAAATAAATGCTTTAGTCTTCATAGTTAATTTCCACTTTCATAACAGTACACATAATGATTTTTATATATAACCCAACCATTCAAATTATATCAAGGCTCAAACATATGCATGATTAAGGGTGTGAACACCTTGAGTGACAGCTGTCTGTCTTATGTGCACTTTGACCTGATCCGCTGCTAATTTGTCCATTCATAGTCTCTGTTTGTTGAACAAATCAGATTTTTTTTTTCCCCCAGGCTGGCAGCTCTGGTTATATGTTTAAGGGCTTACACTGCCATGATGTTTAACACAACTTCATTACAATACCCTGTCTGTTACTGTTTCTCCTGCCCGTTTTCCACTGCTGGCATCAGCTCCACACACCTCACCTCCACTGATATTTTTTTGATTCCACTACATAGAACAGTGTACAAAGCAGTGGCATGGGGCACTATTTGTGGTCCCTGGTTTGATGTGCTTCCAAGCATGTCGAGGTGAGACCAGAAATGTGATATAACATCATGCAGATCAGTGATTGGTCTAGAACTGTTTCCCTGTATATGCATTGTCATATTGTGCCCAAGCCAACAGGAAATCACTGAAAACGATGGACACATTTTTCCAGTAGGCTTTGTCTTGACCACAGATTTTACATCTAAACAACCTTACAAACATAAGATTCCGCCACCACCATTGTTGCTTTGCACACACTGTAGCAACAGTCACTACATCACATTATGTATATGTTGCGTCACCACCTTGGCCGGGGCGGGTCTACGCAGGCAGTGAAAAAACTCCACACTGCTGCAAATCTGAGCCGAGTGGGGCCAAACCAAGTTGAACTGGGTGATATGAGCCATTTTATCCAGTAAAAGATGTTTTTTTTCTCCTTAAAACACGTTTTTCACCGGTTTGGTTTGAGGAAAAAGACGCGCGCTGGTCGGATCAGGACGTCGGGGCATGAAAAGGGGCATGATCTGCTCTAGGGAACATTAGCATTAGCATTTATCCACTTTTGTAAAGCACTTTATGATTTTAATCTGTGACGTGTGCTATATAAATAAATTGGTTGCTTACTTGCATTCATTCAATTGGAGCGTGTCAGCTGGCCTGATAACTATGTGTGCATTGCACAGAGATGACATTACTTGTGTTATTATCTATAAAGCGTCTGAAATGACTTGATGGTGTTTAACATGACACTGGTAGTTTGTGTGGTTGGTGTTTCTCGTTAGCATTAGTGTGGTGAGTTTCAGCCCTGGCTTTTCTCCCTTTGAAACAAATGTGGCTGCTTATGTCTAAAAACACAGGATAATCAACGTGTTAAAGCAAATGTCGGTATGTTTAGTTAGAGCTCTCCAGGTGCCATTAGTGCCTAAATTTAACTGTGACAATATAGAAACTAGGGCTGTCAAATGATTAAAATGTTTAATCTGATTAATCACAGGGGTCACTGCGGATTAATTTTGATTTTAAGAGTCTGTTCTTATAGTTGTGATTTTTGCTTCAATTGCCAACTCATGTGCCACTGTTTGGAATTGTTCAGCACATGCCTCTGCAAAGTGACGCTCCTCTGTTTTCATTATGGTCAATGCAAGCGACTTTAGTTCCCATGCAGTAGTAATGTGATGTGCTGTGACACCAAGGTAGTTAGTGTTACTCCACAGACATAAGG
>JAQQAE010012012.1:0-13348 GCA_029823295.1 Pseudamia nigra | reverse complement strand
GGTGCTCTTGAGTCTAAAACGCCCCTGTTTAAAAGGGTGCGTGTCTCTCGTAGGGGGCTTCCTTGAGAGCATCCTTCTGCACCAGAGAGGATCTTTGTCTCTACCTCATCCTGATACTCACTACATCTACACTAGTATTTCCAGATAACCGCCAACATGACGTGGTTCAGAATTTGACAGGTAGCTCATAAACTGTATATTCTGGATCAGACGTATGATATTATACTTGGGCATGTTCTCTGTCCTACAAAGGCTGCGTACAGATGAATAAACAGAGAAAACTATACGTTAGAATCCATTTTTACATTATTTCCTTGATATTTTGTTCCTTTTTGATTAAGTTTTTCGAGTATTTCATTTCGTTTTCTTTGTTTTTCCTTCTTTTTAATCGTTTTCCTGATTATTTCCTTAATTTCATTCCTTATCTTTGATCATTTTTGCCCATTTGTTCCGTCAGGTGCTTTAATTCCCACAACTTACTACAGTTTGCTTTGATTTTTGGCTCTATGTTGCACTTAGTGTGAGATTGACACGTGTTTCTTTTTCTGACATGGGAAACAACCACAGGCTGAGTTCCTGTACTTTGCCTTCGTGCGGAAAAATCGATCAGCTGCCGTGAAGACAAAGATCCTCTCTGGTACAGATGGACACTTCGAAGTCAAGTCCACAACTCTGGTCAGAAGGAAAAGTCTAAATCAAGAGAGGACATCAGCGAGGTTTTAGATCTGCACAAATATCCCAAAGTGGATTTCTTCACAGTGATGTATGTACGAGGAGGCTGGTTTCACACAGTGGAAAATCTGTCACCAGTGGAAAACCAGTGAAAATACGAACAGCTGCATGTAAGCAGGAATATTAGTGGAAGAGTCATATTTATTATCCATGGAAACAGCTGGTTAGAAATTTTGGCTTTAAAAAAACGAGTGCGCATGTCAAAGTAACAGGCTGGAAAGGGCGGAATTTTAGTGCGCATGGACACTTATAAAACAGTCATATAAACAGTTGCATTTGAACAGAAATATGAATGGAAGAGTCATTTTCATTAGGTTAATAGACTTATTTTAGCTTTACAGGACAGATGCAATATCAGCACCATGAAACGTGACTAATGGGACGCATTCTGTGTGTTATACCTGCACATCTAACGTGTCATGGCCAGAAAATGCTCCATTCTGAAAATATGGCCTAATTAAAAAAAATCCCACCTCAATATCTTTCAAAACAGAGCCATATTCGGAAAAATAGTGTGCATGTCAAGGCAACAGGATGGAAAAGATGGAATATTAGTGCGCGTGGACACTTATATTGTACACCAGTGAAAAAAGGTCATTTGCACAGCAGCATGTGAACCAAAATATTACTAGAAGATTCGTTTTTATTGTGTAAACAGGTCAATGGGGTGGTTTTTGGCTTTTCAGGAAAAAAAACGCAATGTCTTTGCGCATGGACACGTGACCAGTGGGACGCATTTTATGAAGTATTCCTGTATATCCAACATGTCATCTAATTTTGGATATCCAATGGGAATATTCGTAAATAAATTTCAAAACAGTGCCATATTCAGTGCGCATGTCAAGGCAACAGGTATCGGGTATTTTTTGGAAAAGGTGGAATATGAGTGCGCATGCATCAAGTGCCTTCTTTAGTCTTTTCTTTATTTGGACCTAAAATATAAAAATTAAATCAGGGTCAAACGTGATGGTGCGTAAAACGAATGGAACAGGCAGAACAAGCGCCAGTGTCAGTATCCGGAGAGATGATGATGATGATGACGATGATGATGATGATGACTGCTTCAACAGTTCATCATCTTGCCTCGCTCTCGTCTCGCACGTCCCCGTTCAGAGCGCGTGGAGCTGCGTGGAGCCACGGTGCGGCTACTGTTTGAGCTCCAGAGCCCAGACGTGCTGCGGCCATCCTGTCCGCCCTTTGGTTTTCTTATCGCCCACTGATGAAGACGAAGACGACGACGATGAGGAGGATGAAGGCGTCTTGGAGATCTCCACCTGCACACACACACACACACACACACACACACACAGAGGGCAGTAAGACACACCGCGCAAACAGGGAAACGAACAAATGTCACCCCAAACCTCATTACCTGGATTTTATTTCTGATTATTCATAATTTTCCTATTTATATTTTCACTATTTTTTCTCTTTTGTTTTGTCATTTTTGTTGGATTCCATTTGGATTTTGATCAGTTTTCTTCATATGTTCGTCTTAATTATTTTCTTGGTTCTATTTTCTTCTCATTTAGTTTCTTATTTTGTTCATTTTGGTCAGGTTTCATGATTGTGTTGTTCATGTGATTTTTTTTAATGCTATTTCTTTATGTTTGTTCATTTTTCTTTATTCTCCTGGTTACTGTGCTCATCTACCTTCTTTTGTTCATGTTGCTTGTATTTTCTACATTTTCTTGATTATTTTGTTCATGCTTTCGTTAGCTTTTTCCTTACATTGTTCATTTACTATTGGGTTTTATCTGGACTTTGCCAATTTGAAGATATATTGTCACAAAATAAATCCGATGTCAAAAAGTCTACTTCGAATCTTGAGCCTTTTTTTCAATCCAAATGCTTAATTTCTGCATATTTGGCAGTTTAATACTGTGGACCACGTTTACCTTATCTTTAGCGGACCAAATAGAAATTATCTTCTCCTTTCATAATAAAATTTAGCGCTTACCAATTGGTATTTATTTCTAATTTCTATTTTTTTTTTTTTTTTGCCTTGTGGGCAAATTATCAGAGGATAACAAAAAATAGGACACTGAACGGTGTCAAGGTGGACTTTAGAAAGAAATTCACACAAATTTCTAGTTTTTTTTTAACAAAAACATTACGGGATTAGTTGAACAAATAATGCCAAGTGAAAATTATTTAGATGCGGCTTCTGTAAAGTTGCTGGTTTTTGGACTTTTTCCCTCTAGAAACGCTTTACAATCGATATTTCACCCACATGTCAGTGACAAGAATAAATTTGACTGGCTGGTGGAGACCTGTCAGCGTCAGGAAAATAATGTGTTCATCGAGAAATTCAGTGGACACTGGAGTCATCAGACGCACCGTGGACTGATGAGGAAAATATCCCAACATCCCATCGTCTGTTAAAGCCACAGCAGCACCTGTTGAATCCAGAGATTCTGTAGATTTAAAATGATTCACAATCACAGCTGCTTTGTTATAATGTGACTTATTCTAATTAATACAGTGGTTTTTAATGATATAGACTTTACAGAACATACACAAAATATTGAGGTTTTTTTTGTTGCACATACAGCCTGTATGTGCAACAAAAAACTCAATGGACTATGTCATACTGCACATTTTCATTTATTTCTCAGTCTCACGTGAACGTCTACAGTGACTTTAACGGATCTGTCATTCATCTCATGTAAATGCTGTGTTTGTCATTCAAACATTATATCATCATTATATTACATAGTGTTATAATTACAGCTATCATATGTATATTTATATCTGTCTTAATATGTATTACACAGGTGATAAAATTATATGCTTATATAATAAAATATATGAACAATAAAAAAGGTGAGTATGATATAAGCCATTATTATTCAGCTTTCAGTCCAACACGTGTTTAATCTCATTAATTATGTTATTACTTGCGATAATAATATGGTTTTCAACATAGAAAATTCAGAAAAATATTCCTGTTGTTAAAAAGACCATCAACTATTACTACCGTAAGTAATAATATAATTGTGAGGCATGTGTGAAAGCTGAATAACGTTTTATAACCTTGCAATAATATATCACAATTTTTGCTCACATTTTTTATTGCGTGGATAATATTTAACGACATTAGAATAAAATAGGATCATGCGTGTAATACATGTATAATTTTATTTTAGGTTCTTCGTTGGTTTTTTAAATCTCAAAGCCGTGTAAAAAAGGGTTTTGATGCATTATTTAATACGTGAGTCGAAGTGAATCCAATCATCATCATCAACAACAATAATACTAGCAATAATAATTCATACATTTAAATAAAAAACAGCAAAGCTTCACCGCCATAATGCGGCAAAAAATAATAATCATGATAAAACTGTGACAGAGGACAATATAACACCAAAATATGATGATAAAAGTCAAATCCCACGTCACCAGGGTTGGATTTTAAAATATTCCTGCGTCCCTGCTGGGTATTTTTGGCTGGACTCTAAACTCTGACATGACCAGACTCATTATTTCAGGTCTGATGTAAGTGTTGTCGTCTTTGTTGTGTCCACTTCCACCCTGACATTTAGTTCTCACTTCAACCAGAATCCAAACTGGTCCGAAACCACGCGCTGGTTCTGCCGGAACAATCCAGCACTAAATCCAACACGAAGACAACCCACCCAAATCCCGGAGGTTTCCATGTGTCCACGACACGAAAAAGTCACAGTAAAACGGCGTTGTTCAACACTTCCACTCTCATTTTTCTTTATTGTGTAGTGATGTTAAAGCCTCACTTTACCGGCCAGGCATTTTCAGGGTGGTTTGAAATGTCTATATTATGATTCATTCAACAAAAACAGGGTAAAAAGTGGAGTACAAGAAAGCAAACCAAACCCAACTATAATTCTTCGGTGCTAATAAAAGATCACACAGTTTGGAGTCACGTCAGGGAAACGTGGGACCAGAAAAAATACCAAAAAAAAAACACAGAAATCAACAGAAAACAACCAAATCCAAAAGGAAACCTGAACGGCCCGACTGCGTCTGCCCATCAATTAAGGTTCGTTGCCGCGTGCACAGCCGGCGCGAGCCAGAACAGCCAGCACGAGCCTGTTGTAGCAAACTCGGAGGTCAGCACGCGCACAAAGTGAGAGTTTTTAATTTCACATCATTTTAAAAAATGTGAATCTGAAGCCGAAGCTCTCTCATTGGCTGGAAATCTGCGCGCGACCCGTTTCTGCATTCTCACGTGCAGCCTCGTTAAAATGGCGACCTGGGTTGTACAATCATAACAACAACAACAACAACAACAACAACAAAAACAACAAAAACAAGGCCTTCATAAGAAATAACTACTACTAATAATGACACTACTACTACTTCCACTCATATCACTAATAGTAATAATAACCATGTTTTATAAATCAGCATTTGCTTTTAATTTTAATTGTTTATTTTTTTTAATGGCCAAACAATATTTTACAATAATAATGCTTGACACAACTACCTCACTACTACTACTACTACTACTACTAGTACTAATACCACTACTACAGTACTATTACAATAATGTTAGTAAAATATAAGCTTTATTTTGATGTCAGCAATTAAAGCCTTTTATTTTACTTTATTTTATTTTAAAAACTGACAAAAACAGATTTTAGAATATGGACACTACTACTAATAATAATGACAGTCATAATGAATTCTCATCATTTCACCAAATGTGAACAAACATCAACAATTATTTTTAAGACCTTTATTTTATTTATTTACTTTAAAAACACTGCTACTGCTATTACAACTTCTATTTAATTTCATTTAAATCATATATATATATATATATAAGGTATATTAAACCTGGGAAAATAAGATGTTAAAATAATACTGAAACTACTCGTACTCCTCCGACTACTAATAATAATCATAATGAAGTCTCATTACTTATTAAAGCCTTATTTCACATGTCAACAATTGCTTTAAATGTGTTTGTTTTATTTATTTTAAATAATGGTCAAAATAGGTCAAACTGGTACTATTACTACTACAACTACTACTAATGATAATAACGATAATAGTAATATTGAAGTTTGACGAGTTAAACTAATAACCTATTTTTTATATCAACATTTGCTTTTAAGGAATGTATCTATTATATTATTAGCATTATTTCATGTTTTTATTCATTAGTACTTGTATAATTTCAAACCACTTGAATGCGTTCTCTCCTTGTAACCCGGGCTTCACTCCGAGTCATTTTGCTTTTCAAGAGGTTCAGGTTCTATTCCTCTTCAGGCTACATATTATCACAGTGTAGCCAATGCTGCTCTTGCCAGGTTGCTCATAACACCACTAACACTAAATAGCTCTGTATCCTACATACAGACTGACCACCTGCAAAACAGCCCAAAGCATGATAAGTAGTACAAGTACTCTGTTTCTGCCTGCAGAATTAATGCAGTGATTACAGCAAAGCCTAATGCAACCGATTTGCTTTGGCTATTGCAGTTACAAAGCGGCTTTATTCCAGGTCTGTAAATATAATGCTGACTTCACACCAGGGTTTTTTGTATAAATAATTCCAGAAGCTGCTAATTATCATGCACTGGTGAAATGCCTGAAAAAACCCAACTGGTGAAGGTTAAGACTGAATGCTTATGCACATGACCCTTTGAGTCAAATATGCTTTTTAGGTTAACATGAAGCTCTTTGGAAAAATGTTGCAGTACTAAAATGTAAACAAAGCTTGCAAAGGCAATTAGAACAATATAAATTTGAACAAAATTCATGCAATGTTTTGTTTTCCATTCAAAATTCATTGGCTTTTCTCTTTTGAGTTAATTATTTTTGTCAACCTGGGTTCTGGAAAAATTCTGATGAACTGATTTTATGTTTATTGACATACTATTATTATTATTATTTGGTTAATCATACAAATGTTAACAATATTTTGTCCACAGCCACTACATATACTTACATATACTTTACTAAAGAATTTAAAACGCTTTCAAATGTAAACCTGCACAAATTTTGGGATTATTATGTGGTGTAAGAATGAACACACATCCATCCAACACAAACCAGGCCACAGTAAGAGCCAAATTGTGCACAAAGAAAAAAAACCTGCCCTCTCATTCTGTCTATATGTGTAACATGAATTCGCCACACATGAATGAATTGGTTTAATATCTCACAATATTCCCAAGCTTAGAGGCTCGTCTGCAGGATTACTATAAATATCAGGGGTAAATGTTCAATTGTATCATTATATTTGGAATAAATGCAAAACTCAACAGTGAGCTGCAGCATAGGAGCAAAATGAAGCTGCTTTTGAAATGCATGTTAATCCCATGAAAAGAATGAAGACTAAGAATTCTCACCAGTGATGTTGTATATTTTTATGGGTCTGTGTCTTCGTATGTGTGTGTGCAGCTTTGCAAAAGAGTTGACATGAGTTATTAACAGCACTACATCCTCCTATTAGTGATTCCAGTTTGAAATGTGAGGAAAAATTGCTTTCTGGCTTCAATTATGTGCCACACTTCCTATAAGCAGCACGTTAGGCTACAGACAGGAAACCATTATTCTGCTCTATTCTCCTCCAGCACATTCAGAGCTCTTCTGCATGCTTGTGTCATGTATTGTTTATTTCTGCACATTATTTCAGTGCTCCATGTTCACTGTGAGGATCCAAGCTTTTTTGCCAAATGTGCTTGATGTGTTTAAGCTCATAAAGGAACAACACACTGAGGCTTGGGTGATGTTGTAGTAAATTACAACACACAGGGACTAGCTGCAGTGATCTGATACTGTGATGTTTACTATGCATGCACATAGAGACAATGAAATGCTCTGACAGTGAATCTATCAGACCCTGTAAAGCTGTATGAGCAGAAGCCGAGCTGCATGGGAGTAAAGTAGTGTATC
Organism: Pseudamia nigra; assembly: GCA_029823295.1. Lineage (NCBI taxonomy): Eukaryota > Metazoa > Chordata > Actinopteri > Kurtiformes > Apogonidae > Pseudamia > Pseudamia nigra. Next base: position 5,731 of record JAQQAE010012012.1, on the reverse strand, counting down.
GGCCATGAAAAAAGCGTTGCTGGGAATAATAGTGGTGGGTCTCAGGCTGAACCTGGCCCCTCCTGGCTCCAAGCTGTCTGAGGATGGTGACCAATTTTCTGGCTCCACTCTTATATAGACTTGATCAATTGGGCCATACCACTACAGCAAAAGAAATATTTCCTTGGTGAGATTAAACTCCAAGGAGGAAGTCACATTTTTACCCTTAATAATACTAATGAGCGGTGGTGAAATAAGGAGCCAAGTGTCCACAGTGAACTTTGGTAAACACACTTACATTTCACTGTTTACTCTCTTTAGCAGCCACCCCATGTGCTTCACTTGCTTTTCAAATTCCTCCCCCAAATAAATGAGGCTATAAGATTACCCTCCATTTATGTGTGTGTTTGTGTGTATATGCATACGTGTATGTGAGTGTGTGTGTAATTCCAGCACAGGAAAGGCCTGTATAGCTGTTTTTGCGTTTCATGTGTGCAGCCTGGCTGCTTTTAGCTTGATTTTTTGCTGTAGCTGTACAGCTCCATGTTCGGTTTGAGATGAAAAACACACAATGATATTTGTTGCCATTTCAGTTCTCTAGCTTAAAGGTCACTTTTGTCTATTTTGAACAGCCTGTGATGATGACCCACTCACTATGCTGTTGAAAACAATTCCAAATAGCTTATTTATAGGGACATATTCAGTTCAGCTTTATTGTCATTTTAGTGTGCATGGAGCAATGAAAACTGTCATGTGACTCCTTGAATTAGTGCAAACATACCGATGCAAACATAAATACAACATAGCAGGAGGCTACTTACAATAATTTAAAATATAAAAAAAGTATCAGGGAGGTTATAATAAAAATGAAAATATTACAAGTACCAATGTAATAACAATGTTAATATGCAAATTACTAGACAGCCTGTACTAATATATAACACTAATTCATTGTTTTATTGTTTATATTCTCCATCATAAATGAACGTAAATGGCACAACAGTCTGTTTAATGTGTTTACTCACATAGTTAGTTATTTGGGGTCTCCGTTAGCATGATGTTCCATATGTTAATGCACAGCATAAATCGTGAGGCAAATGAACCAATAATGCAAATAAATCCAGTGTGTGCTTATGATTGTGCTTATTGCTCTGTGTCCGGATGCAGAAAAATTCTACAAGACGCACTGAAATGATTGTCACCCACGGACCAGGCTTTTTTTTTTTTAGATGAATTTCACCACCGAGTCTTAAAAACAAGGCCTTAATGCAACGTGTTGTTAAAAAGGAGCAAAATACCAAACTCTCTTATACGGCGTCCTCTTAAACACACTGAAGGACATAAAACATATTGATGGTTGTTTCTTAATTTGCTTCACAAATAAATATTAGTTTCTGTATTTGTCATTATATTGCATCAAATGCTGCCCCGGCCGTTCTGAAGCTGATTTTTATGACTTTTGGGGCACCGTGTCTTATTCTAATTCATAAATTGAGCTCCAGTGAAAAACAAATACACTTAGTAAGAATATAGCTGTTTTATTTCCCTTCGCGCCTCCATTTCCTGACTGATGTGAGCTTTACCTGTGGCTGGTCTTTATGTATCACTGTATGTGTCTAAATCCAGAAAATCTGACGTCATGATTCAACACTCTGTGTTTCAGGTTATTTAATAAACTATTCCTGTCTGTTTTCAGTGTTGGCTTAAATCATATAGGACCACTACAGTTCTGCTTCAGGACTCCATTAATTGTATTGGGTTTTGAATAAAGTGTCGTGGTGGATGAAATAAAATGGCTGTTCTGTTATTGGTTTTATATTTAACTCGATGACGGTTCATGACGGTTTTACGTTCGTCTTTATCGACCCAAACAGGACCGGTTTCAGTGTGGGGGTCACTGAGGTTATGATGGGAATTTATCAGAAATGAAATTCAGCCTCCTTTAGTTTTTCTTTAACTAATTTTCACAAAATGTCCGAGCTCAGGGGCCTGTAAACTCTCCCCTTTATTGTCAGGACTCTGTTAAACTCTTACCGTCTCTCTCTTCCTCCGCTCGTCCCGAGCCTCCGTCTTTTTCAGCTCGGCCTTGAAGGCCTGTGTGTCTCCGTGCTGTCCGTCCTTGTCCAGGATGTCCATCAGGTACGAGATGTAGCTCGTCGCCAGCCGCAGCGTCTTGATCTTGGACAGCTTGGTGTCGGCCGGGACGTTGGGGATACACTCCCTCAGCTCCGCGAAGGCCGAGTTGATGCTCTGGGTCCGCCGCCGCTCCTTACGGTTCGCCGTGGGTCTCCGCTTCACGGGTCGTGGGTGTGTGTGATGGTGGTGGTGGTGCATACCGACCGGGGCTCCGTTTACCGAGATGGCTCCGGTTCCTGGGACCAACCCGCCGGCTCCGTAGTGGTGGTGGTGGTGATGGTGCGGGTCCAGTCCGCCGGTGGACCCGCCGCCGCTGTTGCCATGGTACTCGGGGCTGTAGCCTGGCGCGAGGCTGTACTCGGTGGGAGACATGTCCGCGTGGCTTATCAACCAGCTGGTGAAGTACGGAGGAGCCCCAGTGTCCTCGTGACACCGACCCGCCGCCGCATGCAGGGAGTAGTGGTGGCTGTCGTGGTGGTGCATGACCGGGTGGTGAGGGAAGCCCGACACCAGGCTCATAGTGACACACACCAACACTCACTCACGCGCGCATACACAGCCTCGTCTCTCGCTCTCTCACACACGCGCGCACACACGCGTGCACAAACACAGGTCCTTGCTGGATGCTGCAGCCTTCACTCTTCACTCTCGACTAAACATGTTCATTTTGAATTATCTCCCCATCGGCCTCCGACAGAAGCACCGCGCCTTGTCCCACGGCGAGAGTCCGTGCACCGGCAGCCTAGACCCGAACCGGTTCGGTCGACATTAGCCCGGCAGGCCTCTAAGTTCAGTCCTAACAACTCCTCCTTCTCTAAGACATCGTTCTCCTTCCTTGGTTCCTTAGAAAACATACAGCTGCAGACATTCCTTCACTTCTTGTTCTGTGAGACACTCACCGTGCGCAAACCTCCGTCTCCCTACATTTCATTTACTCTTCCTCCTCAGGGCCGTTTAGCAAGGCAAGAGGTGTGTGAGCAGGCACCGGGTCAACACTACAGACTAGCTGATACTGAGCTATGGTAAAGCCCGCATGACGGTATGTGTGAGACGGGGGAGGCAGGGAGGGAAAGAGGGAGAGAGGCTCTGATTTACTGCGTCATCTTTAACATGGGGAGGAGATTCTGACTTCACAGCCTCCATCAGCCAATGGCGAACCCCCCGAGCAGCCGCTCACCCCTCCTCTGGCCCCGTCTGCAGGGTCTGTTTACTTGTCTTTTAATGTCAATGGGCCTGCTAAGTAGGCCTGCTGGCATACACACACGCACGCCCACAGAAACGCGCACACGTGCACACGCGCACAGCGACAATTACAAGGTCAAGAGTAGAAGGAGTAGAGACTGAAAGTGAAATGTGCACAGGTTACCACATCGATGGTGTTTTATGCCACATTTGTAGGCTGTAATTTAACAAAACAAGAGGACAACAGGGATGTAGTGCAGTGATCAAACAGTTACAGTGTCCACGTTAGTCATGCATTCATGATATACTGTAATGCCATCTCCAAAATCATTTTATAATTAATTAACCTTGATCCAACGCGCGCTTACAGTGCACGTTCTGTCTGCTCATTACCTGTATGAGCTGAATCCACACAGCTGCTATCGCCATAGTAACCAGTGGTGAGTAAACAGAAACAGGACTCAATTAAAGGTATTGTTACGTAATAATTATAATGAACCAAACAAAACTACTCATAAAAGTAAGTACTTGAGAAAAAAACACAATCCCATAAAAATCATCTAACTTCGTTTTGTGGAATTAGTTATATTGTAACGTATTGCGTTTGAAAAAGTAACTTATTTAATACTAATGTACACTGTGGTCGTTAAGGTGCCATCCAGAACTGGGCAAATATTAAAATATATGTCATTAAATAAGTCTTAATGTCAGACCTCAAGAAAGAAAAAAAACTTGAAATGTTCAAGTTTTTTCCTAATTTTGTTCGTCTTTGTTTATTTTTGTCAATTTGCTTGACTACAGTGTTACATTTTGTGCTCATTTTGTTGCTAAGTTTGTTTATTTTTGTTCACTTCTGACGGGTACGTGGGTCATTTTTGTTCATTTATTTGATTATTTTGATCAGTATTGCACATTTTGTTTTTGCTTATTTTGTTCCTTTGAGCTCATTGTGTTCATTTTTGTTTTCCTACATGATTATGTTGATCTTTTAACTCAGTTTGTTGCTTAGTTTGTTTATTTTCGCTTACTTGTTCATTCTTGTACCATTACCTTATTGAGTTTTACACATTTTGTTTTTGGTTATTTTGGCTTGAGCTTATTGCGTGGATTTGTTAACCGGGTTATTTTATGACAGTTTGAAATTTTATTATTTGTTTTGTTCATTTTTAATTTATTTTGTTCATTTTTTTAGGTCACATGGCTCTTATGTAACCATGTTTGCTCATTTGGTTGTTTATTTTGTTAATATTTGTTCGTTTACTTGATTATATTGTTCATTTTTGCTCATTTCGTTGCTTTGTTGAATCCCAGTTTGTGGGAATGACAAAGTGCATACGGTCTGTTGATCCTTGTCATTTGGAAGTAAACCAGTCAGCGTAAAGACAAAAACAGCGTAAATGACTTCTACATATTGAGATTTGGAGACTGAAGTACATTTATTTTACCATAAATATAACTAAGAATAAAATGTATCCTGTAAAAATCGGACATTTACTGCAAAAAACCTACTGAAATCCATGTAAAGGAATAAATGTAGTGCAGTACTACCCGCCTCTCATAATATCAGCGCCATAGAACTCTCCGTGTCTCTCTAAAGGTGGTGTTTATGAAGATGTGGTCTCATATTCTCAGTTGACATGACGTCAGACTGTGAAGGCCGTGGAAACAGACACAAGCCAGTCCCGGGCATGTGCAACGCGTGTCAGCTTTCTGGACTTAAATCAATAAATTTATTTCAGCGCTAATAAAATCCAGGATGGATTTGGAGTCACACAACCACGCTCGGATGCTCGAAAGACAAAGGGGATGCCAGGAAATAGCGTGCAACCGAAGGAGCATCAAACAAAATAGCAACCAATAAAACGAAATAAAATCAGTCGAAATCATATGTTCATTTGCGGGGTTAAAATAAAAACCTACGTTTGGACGCACGTGACTCACTTTTAATGCGTTTGACTAATGCGCAATGTGAAGCGTCTTCTTATTATTCTGTATTTTACAGGATTCATATAAAATCCAAACTAATGCTTCTGTAATTTGCAAATAATTTCACAACAACCAACACAAATATAGGCTTAACGGGCTTATGACACTGATTTTTTTCAGCCCATTGTTTACATGTCTGTGCTGACCTTCGTGGCCCTTTTAGTATTCATTACAAAAAATCCCTGAAGGCTGCATATGGATCATTTATGGCCACTGCAGCTTAAAGATTAATCATAGAGCTCACAGTACATGTTACAATTTAGTTTATATTAAAGTTATTTCTGCGCAATTAAACAAGCCATGATAATATAACAGAGAATTAGGCTATATTTAAAATTTTAAACTAGATTATTTTTGGTTAAAAATTCAAACTATTAAAAAACGATGATAAGCCTATGATAATGAAATACTTGCTAGTGTGATTTGGGTTCATTATTACCGACATTCT
>JAQQAE010012011.1:0-13348 GCA_029823295.1 Pseudamia nigra | reverse complement strand
AACATCCGACATCTCAGTCCAGAAAAGTGCAGTTGTAGGAACAGCAAAGATACTGCGCAGAACCCTCAAGCTCCCAGACCTCTGGTAGAAGAACCCGAGCTTGGAAGGATGAGACCACCCGCGGAGGGTGAGAAGCAAATTTTCATTTACTGTATATACTGTATATGTCTGCCCATTTCATGTCATTTCACAGAAAATTGGGCATTGTATAAATAGTAATATAAATAAGCAGCTCTTTTCATATTAAACCATATACAGAATAACTTAAAATGTCAGGGGTTATTAATTCCAAGGATACTTTTTAGTACTTGTGAAGGTAAAAGAAAGAAAGTAAGAAACAAACAATTGCTCCTTCTGTTCATAAATGTTACATAATACATGGCAAAGTCAAGTTATTCTGGATTCATACATGCATTTTAGATGTTTCCTGGGCTGCAACATGAACTATTTCCAGCGTTGCCAAACTCTGGTGTTAAATAATGATGAGCAGGTGGGTCGGGTGCTGAACCTTGGAGTGCAGCGGGAGCAAAGCACAACTGTCACTCCAGCTCTTGGCCCTCGGGGTACGAGAGGAGAAAAGAGGCAATAACGAGAAGCAACAGGCTAAGACAAAAGGTCAGTGGCCTTAAAAAATATTGAATCACCTTTATGAACTTGACGGCAACTCAGTATGGCTCGAATAATGTTTACACCAAAAATGTGAAATGACATGACTGACCACGTGTACAAGGTGATGAATTATAGCAAATGTATTCTGAGTTAACTTATTATAGAAAAGTTGGAGTTTTGGTTGATTTTTCCACCATTTATTCAGTTTCAGACCCAAAATCATAGCATTTTTATAACCCTAAATCTAACCACACTGAACCCTGAAAATGAATACAAAAATGATGAATAATAATGAATAATGAACAAAAAAATAATCTATAAAATGAAGAAAATGCCCCCAAAATGAATAAGAATAACTATGACTAATCCACAAAATGGGCAAAACAATCTATAAAATGAATAAACAGTACATAAAATGAATGAAATAATCCACAAAATGAAGAACAGAATCTGAAAAATGAAACAAAAATGCACAAAGACAGCAAAAATAAACAAAACTATCAACAAAATTATTAAACATAAAAAAACAAAAGGAACACAATAATCTACGAAGTGAAAAAAAATCCACAAAATGTATTAAAATGAAATAAAATAATGAACCAAATAATCTACAAAGTGAACAGAATATCCCTAACATGAGTAACAATAACTAAAATACTAAACAAAATGAACAAAAAAACAACAAACTGGCCCAAAAAAAATCAAAATAATCAAGAAAATGGAGCAAAAATGAACAAGAAATAAACAAAATGAATGGAAATTAACAAAATACTGGAGAAAATGATAAAAAAAAAATTACTAAAGTATGCAAGAAAATGAACACACAACACACAAAATAAAGGTAAATGAAAATAAAATCAGGGACCTTGTTTGGGAAAAGGACTGTCTGAACTCATTATAACCGGTGATACTAAATGCTGCGTGGTGATAAAATGATGGTACATTTGGTTTTAAAGATCGCACATTATACAGAGGGCACATTATCATACAAAAACTATTATTATCATACGTCTGGTGACACTATGCCCGATCGACCTGAGGAGAGGTGATGCTTTAAATTGCTGCCAGGGTGACTTTTATGTGAAAATGTTAAGCTTTTTTGGCCACTAGCAGTCCTCTGAGGAGCTTCGCTGTGAAGCCGGAGGCGCTGTGCCCCTGGCGATGCCGCCATGCCAACTCCAATCATGTGTCCTGCATCGCTACAGAGCGGCCCAGTCCCCGGGGAGGATGCAGCTAACCGCTAACGAGAAACAAACACCGCTCTGTTCTCGACAAAGGCAGATATGGCGAGAGGAGAGGGTCACGGGGAGAGCTGACTGAGACGAGATGAAGGCAGGAAGAGAAGGGAAACAGACATGAAGAGTTTAACTTTGCTGATTGCTGTGCCTGAAAACACAGAAACAGCTCCGCTATATATGAGTAGTCGCCAGCTACATTATTCTTTGTTCGTGTGAAGACAAAAGAGCTCAGTGTGTTTTTATTTGTCAGAGATGTGAGGGAAATAGACTGCTAACAAGTTGCATCTCCCCAGGGTTCCTTTAACGCTGCACAGGAAGTTACAAAACAGTTATTTCTGCCTGCTTAAGTCCCAGTTTGACAGTAATGTAATTAATTTATGACACATTTGTTTGAAGATTATCTATGAACCCAAATTTGCAGTTTTTCTCAACTCCACAGAGCTTTCGATCCCGTTTCCGTCTTTTAAGTCAGAGCTGTGGAAAAAGTTTTATTCATTATTTTTAAGCAACAAAAACAGAAGTAGTTTCTTGAGTTGGCAAAGGGCGATTGTGTTCAGTTGGTAGAAAGCAACGGGACTTCAAAGGAGACTGAATGCCAGATTTACTTTAATTTGTTCGGCAGAAATGCCATCTCTCTGTTTCGATGTGGTTGCTGGACGTGGTCCAGTCCAAAGTTTGTCTGTGTCGTCCGGTGTCTGTGTTGCCTGTTGCTCCAGCTCTTTGAATATGAATAAAACTCTTCTTGTGCCTCTCCTCCAAAGGCTGGTGTTCACCCTGCAAATGCATGCTAATCCAGCACATACTGTGCATTCCGACATTCACATGCAATTGTGCCATAGTCATCCCGACCCTTCTTTTTCACTCAATCCTCGGTAGAAATAGTGTTTTTTCCACCTGCGATATTGCAATGACGTATATTGCTTTCCTCTTGATTTCACTCTCTGTTTCCTGCTGTTGCTGCACAGTAAGGAAAAAAAGGTCGCGAAAAGGGATGGTAATGGAATGGAAATCAAACATGTCCGAAACCCCTCCTATGCACGACTTGAGGCTCAGACTGTTCAAGCTGGTCATAAAACAGCGTGAGGTGTGAGGCACAATCTCTGGCTGCAATCGCTCGCAAATGCCGGGGGTGGCTAGGGCTGCAAACGGGTCTGACTCATATCTGAAATCACACGGCACACGCCAGCCTCACCCCAACCGGTGGAAGCAGATGGCCGCCTACCCAGAGCCCTGGTTATGTTGGATGTGACATATTTCCTCCCTCCCGTGCCCTGGGATTGTGCTTCTGTTGCATTTGCTTTCTGCATCATCATCCTAGAGATGATCTTGGATCATGATTGACTGCAAAAATATAACTGAATTGAAAGTGAACCTATTGAACAGCCATTTTGTAATACAGTGAAACAGCCCTTAACCTGTCAGAAATATTAATAACAAATTGAAAAAAATGAACACGCACTTGGTAGAACACACACCACTGCTAATACCCAAAACCAGTGAAACTGAAAAAAGCATTTTCCAGATCCATGATTCAGAATATTATCCAGATCCCTTCTATTTAATTTGTTAATTTATTTTCATTTATCATGACATTGCATAATAATGAATGTTACACATGTAAATATGCCAGATCGTAGCCAACGATGGGTTCCGTCTGTATTCCCCAGATATGTTCGTGTTAAAGAACAAGGAACTGAGAATAATACAAACACACTTTACAATTTTAACCCCACAGCCACCCTCCCACCCACATATGGAATACATACACACATATTAAACAGAAAAGAAAACTTTCTAAGCTGGACTGAGATGATGACACACTCAAAATTGTGTCTTCATGCAGGAATTATTACAATAAACTATTATATATATATATCATTATTTAACACCAGAGTTTGGCAATGCTTGAAATAGTTCATGTTGCAGCCCAGGAAAAATCTAAAATGCAGTTGTGCATGTATGAATCCAGAACAACTTGAATTTGCCATGTATTATGCAACATTTATAAACAGAAGGAGCAATTGTTTTGTTTCTTACTTTCTTTCTTTTACCTTCACAAGTACTAAAAAGTATCCTTGGAATTAATAACCCCTGACATTTGAAGTTATTCTGTACGGTATATGGATTAATATAAAAAGAGCTGCTTATTTATACGTACTACTATTTATACAACGTCCAATTTTCTTCAAAGTCAAGGAATTGACACACATTTGACTCACATGATGCTTTGGAACATCTGTGCGAACATGACACAGGCAGCCCCTGAGATCACTAAAACCCCACGGCACAGCCTGACATCAAGAGTTTAAATGACTCAATGAGGCGCATGATAAATATTAATGTTTGGGATTATATTCTTATTTATTTGGCTTAATTCAGGAGGCAGGAAGTTGTACAGATTAACTCAAGTTTGGATTGGAAACCATTCCGTCCTTGTGCATCTGATGAGAGAATGCAAGTCTGTTATCAAAGTTAAATGTGGCTACTTTGAACAATCTTAAATATAGGAAAAAAAAATTTAACACCTTTGTGTTTACTAGATAATTCCATACATGTTGGATGGCTTCAGTATTAATGCACAATGTGAAAATAACAGGGTAAACAAGGTTATTGGGAAGCTCTGAAGTTTTGTACCAGCCTCTTACACAAAGAAGTAACTTTTACTTTGGGGGATAATTGTTCAGAATAAACGCTGGTCATGCTATCGAGTCGAAAACTCAGCTTTACTGCGTATTAGCGGCTGCAGCGATCGCTGACCAAGCTCGGCTCCAGGGGCCACGATCGCTGCCTCTGGAATTCGACATGGATGTTCGTGAAGAGGAGCAGCCTCAGTCTGTCTTTTTGGACTCAGGCATTGTTTAGTAGCCCCATGGGGTCTTAAAGTTTTTAATTAATTTGTTCAATTCTAAAAGTTTATGAGAAGAATTGTATCAGAAGATAAGAGAGGCAGCGGCTGCATTCCGTCTTTGCTGTATCTGTTCACGGTCCCGCTCCAACTCCTTCTCTTTGTGTTCGTCTTCGTCTCCCTATTACAGCCCGGCCGTCATCCTCATTCCCTCGTTCTCACACAGCACACTTCTCTCTCGCTGTCTGAATCTATATCCAAGGGCATTTTGCGAATCTTCTTCTGGCTTCACAGTAATAGAGAAGCAGCATCATTTTCGAGCCTCTATTCAGCCTCTTTAAAAAAGGCCCTCTGCTGTGGACATTTAATATGCCGCCTACACATTTAAATGGGCGCCGCGTGAGTGTAAAGTATGGGTCTTTATGTCGCTTAATATAATGTCTGCATAGAAATAAACAGCCTTTGCCTTTCCACCTCACTTAAGGGATATCACCTTAGGAATATTTGTCAGTACGATGTAATTTGGAGGGAGAAGAAGTGAAGTTTACATTAGTCTTCTGGGATAGAAGGCTTCTCCAATCAAGGGTTGCTAAGACTGTCTGTTCAAGACTGTCAGCATTGCTCAGTCGGATGGTTTGGCAGATAACAGCAAGAATTTAAAATATACAGAGTATCTGAACAGTAGAGAAATCAAGAAAGATTGGAAAGTCACACAGAATCAATTATCAAAGTGAAACTTATGTAGTTATCTTGATTTTAGAAGGTTCGACCTGCACTATGGATCAAATTACAGTTGTAATATTACAATATCAGCCTTTGCAAAGACATCTAGATGATTTCCTGTGGTGACCTCTGAAGGGAATAACCAAAAGCAGAGTCAATTCAATTTAATTCAGTTGTCTTTGTATAGCACCAATCATAATCCAAAATAATCTCTAGGCACTTCACAATTCAAGGTCGAATCATCAAGACTATACAGAAAGCAAATTTAGGGAGACAGCGTGAGGGAAAAAAACCTAGTAATGTGTTCGCACAAAGTACAGATTAAAAAAATAAGATAAAAATGAATTTTGGGGGCAATTTCAGAATAAGTTCATGCCTCATTTTACATCACCAATTCACTGTGCTGGATTTAGAGGTCAATATTCATCGTAATTATTTTGTTTCCACCCTGATTAGATGTTACAAAGCTTTTACTCCCAATAAATTGAGTGCTATTTTGACCTGCATGTTGAATTTGTTATTTTTATGTAACATTTCTATATATTTGAGGATTATTGCGGTGGTCCAAAAATGCAAACGTCTAAATTTTGCAGCTTATGGGTTTTCTCACAACACTCCATGTATTAGTTTGTGTTGTACATTGGTGTCTGGGTCTTGTCACAGTCCACCTGTCCACTTTATAATCCCATATTATTCCCACTCTATTAAGCTGTACAAGCAAATATGTTTGGAAAGTATGTTGAATATTTCAGGTGCCCATTAGCAAAGCAGTGGAGTTATTACATCGGATGGTGATTTGGTGGAGAGATGAGCATCAGCGGTATAACCTGGCTTATCGGGGAGTATTTTCAGAGCAGGACTGCTGACAAAGCGTCCACCAAGAATAGCTCATGACTTGCAATTTAGCCTGGACGGGACCGGAGATCATTTTAAATAAAACACAATATGACCCCTTACATTTCTGAGAGATATGGAGATGCCTGCATTCCGGTGACTCTTTATCTCTGACATTTGGAAACAGAAATAAGCCACCATTTGGTTCTATTACTTTAATTTTTAGTCTGAGACATTTTTCTCACACTGAAATACTGACAATTGGGAGACATTTACAAGGGGGCGGCGCTGGATTTTACAGGGACAGCCAAGACAAGGACCTCATCAGCTCAGAGGACAGACAGGTGTTACAAATATGGATGAAAAACAAATTGAGCCAGCCGTACATCATGTTTGAGACTAGATAACAGCATTGGCTCAGACATTAATATTTAAGTCCTCATAACAGTTTGTGTCTGGATCATGGTTAATTTGTCACAGTGTTGCGTGTTAATCCAAGCGTCACTGCCATCATATCATATTAATAGTGACTTACAGTGATAGCAGTAAAAGTACTGTCTTTAAATTCTACTTTGCCTCTAATAGAGACACACATCTCTTATTTTATGCAGAATAGCCTTTTGCCATATTTGCAAAATTAATGGGAATTTAAAATTGTCTGTGCATAACAGCTGCAGACCTGTCTCTTTGTCCCTCCCGACACTTAATTCCATGTCATCTATGTTGTTTTTCTAACGTTGTGCCTTCCCTGTAGTTTTCTCTCTCTCTCCTTATCCTATACAGGTCTCTCTGTGTTCTTGACGTGCAGTTGCTGATCATGGATTGGTCCTGTGTCCAGTGTCTGTACTGATAGTTGCTGTATCTCTGCTGATTTCATTCCAAATATGGCTACATCCTGTTTTTGGCTTCAAAATGTCATCCAGGAAGTGAATGAAACTGGTTTTGACACAAATACCATGAGTTATTGCAGCACAGTGAAAAAAACAGGAATATTCTAACATGGTAGAATTAAGCATCCCTGTGATATCTTGAACTAAAATTTTATATACACATTCCAATTAATATTTCAGTCATTTTACACTTTTAGCTCTCGGCATGGATAAATCTAATTCAATTCTAAACAAAAACTGACTCTATTGCTATGCGCCTGCAATGAAAAAAAAAAAAGTGAAATACTATACAGTAAGTGAAATGTAAGACCAGAACTCTCAGGGCACCAATATCATGCACTGGTGATTTCTAAATATGCATTCACAGGAGAGTGTGAAGGGAAGTACAGAGGTTGTAGCTATGTAACATAAGACATATTGATCATGATGAAAGAAAAACACAGTGGATTTGTGCTCATGTATCATCTCTCTGGAGATTCTTGGGCATCATGGTGCAGTATAGTATGTGGAGCTTTTCAAAGAGGAGGATACAACAAATACCACAAATCAAACTGAGATTAGCCTGAAACTTTTGTGTGGGGTCCGTGTGTCGAAGTGTGAGAACGTGCGGTGTAAAAATAACTTTACAGACTGAATAACCTTATGGGCAAAATATGAATATGGCCTCAATGCAACAATTCAAACCACACACAGTCATCAAAAGCTTTGATTTTAGTGCCAGTGTACATTTATGTCAACTACAGAACATCAAACCTCAAGTACTGCATATCAGCTACCTGTCCTCGAGGCTTGTTTTTATTTATCTGTTTATTTTTGATGCGCTTTTGGATGTTTTGCAGAATACCTTTTACTCTAACTCTTACTGACGTTTATGATGAAAACAATGCACTCAGTTACATTTGGCTGCACACTTCAGGGCAACGATGTTTGTTGCTAAACCAATACAGAAACCTCATCGGCTGAAGACAAGAAACAGTCATAAAATGCGATGAAGACCAGAAACAGTCATAAAATGCAATGTCGTCAAACAAAAACAAATCCAAAAGTGAACAACATCCAAAAATGAACAACATCATGACGTTATTGAACAAATTAAGCAACGAGATGAGCAAAAAATTAACAGAAATAATCAACTAAATAAACAAAAATGAACACATCAATCGACAAAAGCAGCAAGAATGAGATAATTAATAACCTGAACAAGAATATGCGACATGACAAATCCCCTGCCCAGTTTTGAAATTGACCATGACCTTTTCTCTTGAAGGGCACAGTTTATTCGGAATCAACATACTGTACTGTAGTCCATAATCCAGAAGTATATGACATTTTCAAGCTCTCTACATATTTCACATTTTACAATTCGGTGCCTCTCGAGAGCTCTCAACCTAATTAATATGCAAGTTAGGTGGTGGTTGCCATAGTAACCCTTCCCATTACCCTGACTACTCATGTGCTATTTTCATGCAGCTTGGGTCCAGGAACTTTGGACACACAGAGTTCTCACCATATTGACAATTAATGTGACCTTTATAACCCTTAGGATAAATAGCATGTTATAATTTTATATATTGGTTTATAATAAATTCCACGTCATGAAGTTACTCCTTGAGGAATTCGTTAATGGGGGGTCCTACTGGTATTACCCTGCAGAATCTATCAGCTTACCTTATTAAGATAATATGCAACAAAATGAGAAAAGCAGCTCTAGAATAAAATGTAATTGATTTCAGTGGCAGTAGATCTTAATGAGAATCATACACATAAACAGCAACTTTTTTATACTTGGTTTTGGTAACCTCACATAAATCTTACATGGGTACAGTATGTTTTCTTGTCCTCCTTTTTCCAAAGCCAATACATTCACCTAAATGTAGCCAAGACCAGGATTTTTGCAATATATGAGTTAGTCATAAGTCTGTTTCAGGACCATTGAAAACCACCAGGCGACAAAGGAGTCTTGGATGACATCAAGCAATCCATTCTCTCATCTTAGCTCACAGGTTTTAGGCTGTTTTTCTTTGCTGCATAATACATACAGTATAACTCAGTGATATTCAGAATGCATATGGCTGCAGGTGTCAAGAATAGTGGAAGTGCGTGTGCACTATAAAGCTGTCTCATCTTTCCTTATCTTAAATACAGTTCTGAAAGGTACTTTTTACATTCCGCCTCAAGGTGTTATCTTACGTCTCTCTGATTCATCTTGAAGGCACTTATGTACACAGAGTTGTTCGCACACTCTCCAAGAAACACACACTCATGAATATATATCTAAGGATAAAGCGTTGCACATATGGCATCTTCTAAGTGATAGACAGAACGCGCGGTACAGAAACTTAGATATTTGTCAATATTTGGACTTTTGGAGTACACCACAAGATGGAAGATTTATGAGAGACGGCGGCAGTCACAATGCATGATGGAAACTGTGATAGATGACTGCAGTGACAACAGCCACGCCTTTTTGGGTTTTGTCTGCAAACGGCACAAAAAACATAGTGATAAATGTGTTTACTTTATAAAATGTGATGGGGCCCTACAGTAAACATTGTAGCCATAAGAAAATAGTTTACAGTTTATAGTGTCTGGAACAATGACTCACATGAGGTGGATTTACAAAAAGCAGACAATATCTTCTCTGCTGCCATTTCAGCGAGCATCATTACTATTTTGTTACTTTGTGTGGATGAGATAATTATCCAGTGTAAATGAGATATTATCTTTAGGAACGATGATGATGAATGGATTTGGTTTCCAGTTTTAACAGGAAAGTTAAGGGAAGTCGACTGATTCTCTGTTTATTCCACCTCTTAATACAGTTAAAGCCCACCTGGTGTTTCAAGTGCATCTCAAACCCACTTCAAATTTAAATGTGTTGCTACATTGTTGAAAATTGAAAAAGAGAGAGATGTTAAAGCTTTGCTCGTCTTTAGACGACATTAGACCATACTCAGATCGAGAAGTCAGACCTGGACTAGATTATTCTGCGGAGACTAAAGGCGTACTCTCAATCTGTGCCGTGTCCAAGCATGTTTCACAACTAAAGCTTGAGGAATGTGAGTTCAACCAAGCGCGGCACACTTCCCCTAGCCGTGGTGCGATTTAAAGAAACGGACACAGCACAATTGCTCATGCACGAGCTGATGTATGTCTGATATATGAACCTCTTCACCTGCTGCCCCTGCATCTGGACAGTGCAATAAATTGGAAAACCGTCACCTTACACAATAGAAAAACCCAGTAGCAGTCTGCATGTGAACAAAAACAACTCAAACAGGTGTTGTGTAGTGATCTATGCGCAGATGTATCACCTCAGCCTATCTGGAGCTGTCAGGGTGAGTGCGGACCAGCAGGGGAGTGGGGAGGGAGGACAGCTACGCTTCGGCACAAACGGGGCTAAAGAAATCACAGCTTTGTTTGATTTTTGTGCTTTTTAAGATATAGAAACACACAAGGTCCTTATTCTCATGAAGTCCCATCCCAAATACATTATCAGCAGACCCACCTGCGGGCCTCGAACCAGTGTTTGGGAATGGCTAATCATATCAAACCTCATCCACATCATAACCCTCCCTTAGCATCTCCTGAACCTCTACGATTTGCCACAGTCTCTCATAACTATTTTGCTTTTCAAACATATCTTAGCAGCTAAAGGCAAATAGTTTAATTTCAGGCATTACGGTTGCATTGTTGGAATAAGAATTAATTTGCCAGTAAGTTTAGAAAAAAAGCACATTTGCAAGCTGATGGGCAGTGCAGTGGGTCTATCGGGGGTAAATCCCACATCTATGTCATATATGCAGGAGCCACAAGAATTTCCATTATGAATCATTTTGTAGTAAAAAAAAATGCAATTAATTAGTTGAGTGCTCTCCATTGCATCATGGCTGCATGCATCTCAAGTCCATACTTACCTGGAAGAAGCATCAGAATTTACAGATAGCCCAATTATTGTTCACGCAAGACAAATAACTCAATCTCACAAGATAACTTTTTTTCACAAGACCATAACTTGCAAGAAGAAGACGAAAAAAAATTACCACTGCTTGAGACTCCATGGGCTAGAAAAGAATGTGTTCCTGCCTTCCTGCTTTTGTAGTTAATTTCAGCTTTTTACCAGGAAAATTAGCCTGTTCATTTCTCAGCCATTGCCATGACTTATCAGCGGCTTGTCTTCCCATTAGGACCGCGAGTATATTTGTGGGAGAAAATGTTTATGTGCTGCTTGTTTGTCTTCCCTCCTGCAGCAGCATCTCATCCATCCATCTTGGCAGTTCTTTAGTAAACAGGCCATCTTGTACAATCCACATGGCAGAGTTTGCTTCTGGCCAAAACTGACAGATACTGAACAGCAAAACTGCAAGAAAACAATGAGCAAAACAATAAGCTCTTACATCTTTGACACTTTCTGTTCACCCGCCTTCTGTCTCCATCTGTTTGGCCTGAACTGACTCTGTGAAAGCACACTCAGGCTACTCTCAGCTGATAAACTATGACGAGCTTGTATCTGGGCAACTGTGCACAAGAAGAGCAATGTGGATGAATTTGAGTGAATCAGCAAAACCATAGCTTCGACTGGTAGACTGGCTAAATCCTCCATGTTAACATCAAGCAAAGGCAAAAATAGTGTATTTAAATGTGTGACAAAGTGGAGTCAATGCGTAAATATCTCAAAAAGTCCCATATCTTAACACTTAACTTTATATCTGCACTGCTTGTATGTGTCTAGAAAATACTTCCATAAGGGTCTTGATGAAATTAAAAGGTGTTATTTTGATATTTCCTTGGTTTTCTGAGGCCTCCCTATACCTCACATAGTCTCTGTGTTGTATCCACCCACTTTTCAACAAAAATCCTTCTGATTGGTTGAACCGCAGGTCATTTCCAAGGTGACCAGAGAAGTCTTCTGTAAGCACAGAGTAATGCAATTGTCATTCACTTTTTTCACCAACAGTAAAGGTGAATGTAATCTAATCTAATCTGCTTAAAAAATATATATATGTCAGGTATACTGGCAGTTGGCTCAAGGAGGCGGGGCTGATTCTATGTAGTTAAATATGACTGGTTGTAATCTTGCAAAAGATTGAATTCTAATGGATTTTGGGGGCAGGACTAAGGGATTTTACCTTGATTACAGGCACGTTTTATGATGTAATAAATCCACTTTTGTTCAGTTCAGTTCAACTCTATTTGTATCGCATCAATCATAATCCACTATCAGCTCCAGGCGCATCACAATTCAGGGCGAAAATCTCAACAGTATACAGAACCTCCGAAATCATAGAAAATCCAAACGACTTGATTTTTGCGTCGTCCATGAATGTGGATTTCTTAGATCATATTTTGTATAGTTTTTATTGTATATCACTGAGTTTATGGGTCCTTTAAAGTCCAGCCCCACTGATGACCATGAGGTACAGACTCTAAAAAGCCTGGTCTCAAGACTTACACTCCCAAGTCACTTCTTTCCCCAGGAGTCATTCAGGTCTTTTTAGTGAATAAAACATTTATTTCCTTTATATCAACTGTAGTTTTGGTCAGTGTTACATTGCAGAGACAGTCAAATGATATTGTTATTCAATTGCTTGTTTAGCATTACATACCCATCATCTTTAATGCTCCTCCACCTCAACCGCTTTGTGTAAATATGGTCACTTGTCCAAAATGTCCAAAAAAAAACCAATGACTATGCAGATTTCTCCATATAGATTCTGTGGTTGAATTTGAATAATGAAAAAATATGCACTGTACTGTACATAGGCTATAATGCCATTATTATGCAATGTAACAGGTTAGAACCAAAACTGAATAATAAAAAAAGTAAAGAGTCCAATCACCGAAGGATGAAAATCCATGAGAGTAAAGATTGACAGATATAAATACATATGAATATTCCTCAAAAAGAATGTACGACTTCCATGTCTACTGTCTAATGTTTGACATTTGGCAAAACCATCACCAGGTTTCAGAACTGTAAAAAATAATAACACTATGGAATTATGCTTCAAACCTTGAAACAACAGAAACTGATTTCTGAGATGGGTTAGGTTTCACTATCTGACAGGACCGTTTTTGAGGATTCAAATGAAGATGCATATCCTCAACTATGCATTCATTCATAAAGTTCTACGACTTAGTTAAATTTAAGACAGCACAAGTAATGTACAGGGCAATTAATAATCAACTCCCAAGGAATATACAAAAAA
>JAQQAE010012010.1:0-13349 GCA_029823295.1 Pseudamia nigra | reverse complement strand
TCACTACTTCAGTAGTATTGTAATTTTACTCAGGTACTCATGTTTATGTACTTCTACTTCTTCTTCGTTAAATTTCTAAGGTAACAGTACTTGAGTACTGTTTCTGTGTACTCCACCCATTAGTGTATTCAGGTTTTAAAAAACTGGCAGTTAATTGATTTTTATTATTTTTCTCTGACACACAGTTGCTCTAGTTCCTCATTTTCTCTTTCACAATGCTGTACCAAAGCTGCTTTCAGAATTTTGATAATTTTTTTATAGTCTTGATAGATTTGGCATCATGGGGCAAATGGTTAATCACCTTTCAGCATATACCAATTCAAGTAGTTTGAGAGGACTGGTTGTCAGACATGCAGGGGCTTAAATGCATGACTGACAGCTGAAATCTCCACATTCAGTCAGAAATAATTCCACCGCTCTGCTCCATGGCTGATACACTAGCCTGGAAAACTGTTCTCTTTTCCACAGTGTTGTCACCTATCTTTATATTTAGTCTTTTGATTTGAACATGGGGGGCTGCAAAATGAATTAATGAAGTTTAAAATTCCCTAATTACAGGTCCTGCAGCTTTAATGTTTATTCATTCTTCCAGACCTTGGGCAACTGACCCAGTTTATTTTGCCATCTCTGTGGATCAGCAGCCAGCACTGTCAGGCAGCTCCTTGAACTGCCATGCAGTGTAACGGCACAACGTGTTTTGGTCTGGAGTAAGTGTGGACTGCACAGAGGTCTTTAACATTCATGGCTGCCTTTGCCTGTCTGTGCCTGTGTGAAGCTGGACTCACTGCTAGACCCAGTGTTGCTGTCTGCATTAGATCAAAGTAGGGGTTGAAGCTTGGTGTGACACTGGACCTCATCTGAAGTACTAGTAGAGGCCAAAAGTCATTTATGATATAAAAAAAAACATGAGATAATAAGCAATTTGGACAAGATTACGTTTTTTTGGTTCTGGCTTCACTGAGTTCAATTTTAGTTCCTAAGTCCACCTGCTTGCCAGAAACAAGGTGTGACAAAGGCATCAATGTGAAATTATTGTCCAGAAGAGGTGGACTCCAAAGCATTTATCGGCCGTGACATTGTCAACAGAAAGCTGCTCTTAATATTTTACCTCGTAAAATAAAGTTCAAAGGAAAAATAAATTGTTTTGTCACAGTTTTAAATAATGACTAAGGAAAAAAAATGCAAGATTCAACAGTTTTTTTTTAATGGCATATCAATATGGGAACCAAATCTCTCACCATTGGCAAGTAGTGTCTCCTTACCACATGAGGTCTGATGTCATGTTATCTGACTAATCAGAATAACTTTGCTAATCCTTAGGGGGAAGTCATGTGCCCTTAAGCTAAATAAAATTCACAAGTTAGTCTATCTTTAGATGTTTAAAAATTAGTAAAGGATTTGGTGGTCGGTCAATGTGACATAAACCTCTTCCCAGATGCTCCTTTTGTATTAAAGCATGTTTAACACCACTTTTTTGCACCAATTGATTCAATTCTCACTATTTTTGAATGATATGAACTCATTTTCAGCCCTAGAACTTTTATTGGAATGATGGTTGTAGAACTATTCCAGCAAAGTGTAACTGTGTTTAGCTAGACTTCATTCATGTAAGTCTTCTGTCTTTCATATCAGATGGTTGCGTTAGTTCTTTCACAGTCTTGATCAGAGCTGGTTTAGCACATGATGCTGGTGTGTTGTGTGTAGTTCTGATTGGCTGACGGCCTTTTGATCACTGAGCCTGTGTTCTTCTTATCGTCTGTCCATGCTCTGTGTTCCTCTGACAGCGCTGAGATCTGTGACTATTGGAGGCTCTCTGTGTTCTTGAGAGTGATTAAAAATTTAGCTTGCTGTGTTGATTTTCCCTGTTGATGCTGGCGAGGGTCACTGATGAATGTGTTTGATGGGAACTGTGCAAGACATGGGCTCTCCACCAGTCTATGCTAAGTGGAAAAAGACATGAAAATAAAAAGGTCGTCCCAGACTCTTGTCATCTTGTCAACATCAAAGTTAATTGGTTTTGGTACGGTGTGCAGGTCTGGAGTTGTCGTTATAAGTACATGTAGCTGTTAGACTTTTAAATCTTGACAAGCTGTTGGAGCTTTATGTTCCCTCTGATAGTGGAAGTTTTTCTAATCTTGCTTCCATTAGGGAGAGTTTACACTTGCAACAAGAAGCTGTGAAACGGTAAATCCCCACCCAGTTTTGGGAAACAGTAATTACAGAAATGGTTTTGATATTACTGCGATATTATTACTTTCTCACCATATGGGAATTTGACATGTAACACAGAAAACTAGACCAGGTGCAGAGAACGGGCTAGAAATGGATGTAGGTCAAAGTGTAATAATTTCAGACTTTATCAATCCTCACTGACAAAGTCAAGCTCAAGTTCATTTGGTAAGTGAGAGCTGCCCTGGAGTCAAATCTGTCATACGTTAAAATTTAATAGTATAGGTCAAAATAGTTTTGTTATAGAAATTGATCCTTTGATCTAATTAATATGAAGATATATGTCATGTATTTATTGTAGATAATGAGATTCGGCAATATGGCTTTGAAATCGACCATGACCTTTACCTTTTTTATTGAAGGTCACAGCATATTTGAAATCAGCATAGTCAGTAAGACAGGGGTATATGACATTTTCAACTTCACTACATAGCTAGAAAAATATGTACAGTAGGTCAAATTTCTGATCTGAAACATTGAGCAAGTTTCTATTGTCACATCTTCATTCTACCACACAGTCTATAAAAACATCAAAACTCACGAAAGATAGATTTTCACAGTATGGGACATTTTAAATGTACAGTACAACTGCACAGAGCTGCCTGGATCTTAAAATGTCACTGATAATGCTAGTATTTGTTGACAGTGAAGGCAGCAGAAAGGTCAGTGTTAATGCCAAATCCATTAGGAATGTCAGACTTCACCTCATCATAGGTGCCACCGTCACCACGTACTTACCTCGGATATACACTGAAATTATACAATGCCTGATGACACTAAGCCTGTGTTGAACTGCAAACATTTTCCCACATTAAAAATATTAACTGAGTAAAGATGTGGAAGACTAATTATTATGGATAACAACACACACAATACATATTGTGGTGTAAAACAAATAAAAAACACTAGTGGGTAATGGAGCAGGCACCATGAGTCTGACTTCATCACTATGTACCAGGTAAGTTATTTCTGTCAATGTCTGTAAATCTAGGACCAGATGCACAAAAGGTTTGTGTCACATTAGTGCATATTTAACGTGCGCTATTTGAAAGTTTTACCTCCATTCCTCCTTCCAGCATAGTATATTCATTTTTGTGCATGTGTATTGTGCATATGAATTGATTTGAAAAGACTTGTTTTGATACATGATGACAATTTACTATAATTTTCCTTTTGCCTTAATAAAAATATGAATATTTTCTTCATTTTATTTATTTTGATGGAACATGAAAATGAATTTAAAATTAATTAAATAAACAATTTTTTTTTTTAAATCAGACATGTTCTTTCTCTTACTGCATCTTTCACATCATTTAACATTTTGTGTATTTTACATTATTTCTCATCTTTTATGAATCTTTACATGTTTCACATCCATTTCGCAACTTTTGTCTTTTTTTCTTTTTTTAGTGTCTGCTCACGTGAAAGACTGTATCTGAAACGTGAAACTCAGGGGATATTTTTTGTTGCCCTGCAAAGATTTGGAATCTCTACATATTATATTTCTTTGTCATGTACAGTATTCGGCTCCTGCGTAAGCCCTGTTCTGTGTTGGTCCACAGAGACCTGCACCTTCACGTAGGCATGTATTTAGCCTCATTCAGAACCAACTTGGAAAATTCTGCTTGCACACATTTCATTCTGTGAATAGCCTGACTGTGCAAAAAACATTTGCCACTTTTAGATGCTACGTGGAGGATAATAAAAGCTGTTTTTGTGGCAATCAAATATACACAGCAATGTAATTACGTCTACTTCTTATGGAGTTTTAAACCACCTTCAGCAAATGACAATTGTCTGTGCATCATCTATTATTGAGACAACTGCTATTTTATCCAGCTAATACCTCAAATTGTCTCTGAAATAATTAGGACCAGGTGTTTCCTGCAGGATTTTAATCTCCCTAATAGTTAATGAGGCACGACTGGCCTCAATGCCACCTAAGATTAATTGTCTGATCCATGAATGGCACGTCACTACCTGTCAGCATGAAGAAGCATCTCCCTGCAGTTCGCTGCATGCACACAGGTTTTCTAAGATCACTTCATCAAGCAGAGAGTATATTTACTCCATTACGTGTACTTTAGCATCTCGCAGTAGTTGATTTTTAAAACGTTTTTTACTCGGACTTAATTACATTTGTAATGAAAAAATGCACATTGTGAATGCACCACACCTCGGTGTCCTTTGCTGACCTGACATAGAAACTCGGTTTGTCTTCTAAATGGTCTTGCGCTTATATAGCGCCTTTCTACATTACAGTACTCAAAGCGCTTTACACTGCTTTCCATTCACCCATTCATGTACACATTCACACACCAGTGACACTCACTGGGTTCATTGTCTTGCTCAAGGACACTTTGGCCTGCAGGCATGAGAGGGGATAGAAACACTAGGCTTCCGGTTCATGGACAACCCCCTCTACCCACTGAGCCACAGCCCACACTAAATGATGAGGAACAGTCATAACACAAATGAACAAAATGACCAAGTGCAGAATCATCAAAATAAGCTCATTCAGGAGGCATAAATGATATAAACATTTGTGCCTCCTGAATGAGCTGGCTGTATGAATTTCCCCACGAAGGGATAAAGTTCATTCTATTCTATTCTATTATTTTGTTACATTTTTCTCATTTCATTTGAATGTCAGTATTTTGTGGATTTCCATTCTTTTTGTGAATATTTTGTGGATGTTTTATTTATTGATAATTTTGTAGACTCAGTTTTTAATTTTTTATTTTGATTTAATGTGTATTAATTATTATTAATTATTGATTTAGTACTGTACATTTTTCATTTGTATACATCTTATTGTCTGTTATATTTAACCAGTTAAAATGCCCACACGGTCATGCTATGATGTGGATTTTTGACTTTGGCCCATGAAGTTACCACATTTCTTTTTTGAGTCTTGAATCAAAAACTTTGTACAACTGGGGGAAAATAATTTAATAAAAGCAAAACTCTTACCTCTATGTAATAATTTTTCAGCTGCTTCACCATTTTACTGTACATCTGGTTTTACTGTCAAACTGTCACCAAAGGCTCATTCACACACAGGGACATAATGAAGACAAATGTGTTTTTTCCCGCTTTGTTAAGCTACGACACTGAAAAAGCTGTGACAAAAAGCTGAAATCTAGCACATTTCTAAAAATAATAATAGCCTACATTTTTAGGGGGTTGACAAAAAAATTCTAGGAGGGCAAAAGCCCCCCCCCCAAAAAAAAGGGCCTAAAGATGCCTCAAAGTGACACACATGCCTAAGCGACACTATTAATAACAACTTCACTAAGATTTTCACCTTCGGGGGTCCTGGTTTTTGTCTAAACATGCTCAACATCATGAAAAACTGGGACACCTGAATAGAACGCCATTAATGTTATTCGTTGAAGACACAGCTGTGTTTTTCCTGTCATGCTGTTATTTATTTGTTTGCATGAGCTGCTACTGCAAAAGCTACTTCTCCAGGGGCCTGTAGTAAAAATACTACAATAAACCCATGGAATTACACAAATTAAAACTATGTGCCACTGCCTACATACACATATAGTGAGTTTCCATAAGTAAGTCTCCAAAAGTAACAGAACAATAAACACTGTCCTAATTTTAAATTTATGACACATTAAAATCTTTAAACTCAGCTTTATGGATGGGAAATGGTTTTGCTCCACCACCCTTGGGCTTTCACAGTTTTTATATGCTGCTGTTTAGATGAGATTCTGATTTTAGGATTCAACTTTAAAAGGCATAAAGCCTCTTTATATGACAATGCATTTTTATGAGCTTTTATTAGATTTCTGCAACCAGATGACGGAAGAAATTAAATGTTGTTTTGATCTCTCTGCTGTGCTGATGCCACAACTCTCTCAACAGCAAACATTCATCATGAATTATATTTGCCCTAGAGCTCTTTAATAATTGAACAATACACTGCACTGTTTGGGCTGCAGTTTGAGTTTGAATGCACCAGGATATTAAAAGAAGGAACAAAATGCAATACAGTGCTTGCACAATCATTAATGTGATCCTGTTTTTACAGTGATCACTGGGGTCCATCCTCTGGGGACCTGAAATTCAACAGTTAAATGCAAAAATCTGTTAGGGTCCATCCACTTTATTGTGGATATTTTCACTCAGTTTCTATCATTACTCTTACATGAAGTCAAGAGATTCACCAAGTTCATCAATGATTCAATTCAATTCAATCTTTTTGTATAGCGCCAATCATAATCGCCGATTATCTCTAGGCGTTTCACAATTCGAGGCCGAAACCTCATGACTATACAGAGAGTAAACCCAACAGAACCACCGAGAGCAAGACAAAGGCAACGGGGGGAGGAAAACTTCTTTTAATGATGGCATGCAAACTGTACTCAAGCTTATATTGGTGGTCATTATAGATTTTCATTCATTTATTTCTTTATAATTTATGCATATGTTTGTATTACGGTAAGTGCATGTTGACTGTGGCTTTACTGTTGTTTTTCTGCTATTTGAATGTTTCTTGTTCTGAAACAGGAAGACAATTTAAGACAATGTACATTATATTATAATGTACAGTATATTATTCATAAGGTAAAGTATGTAACTTGGCTGTACCTTGAGTTTGCAAATGGAGCTGTTCAAACTTAACCTGAGAGTCTCAATTATGTGAGCCATGCACTGCATTAGAGAGAGCTTTGAAAATAAATATGAAGTAGGCTTGCTTCTTTTAAAAACATTTCTACTCTAAAGCACACATGAACTCGCCCACACCACTGCAAAACTTTATGGAAAGATTCCAGCAGGAATATACAGTAAGTGAAATACATCACTTCCAAGTTTGTCTTGTGAATTCGAGTCAACTCTCTTTCACCCCAATGAGCTGTTATTGGTGATGTAAACATACTGGACTTTGCACAGAGGAAAATACAATTCCGATTCTGATCAAATTCAGCCAGGGCAAAAAATGCTCATTAAAAATCATACCATAGTATTTAAATTTACTTTGACTTGTATTTCATTGTGCATAAAACTCAGTATAGTTGATGTTTTACCTGGACATTACTGTCTTTTTTGAAGAACGCTGCTTTTAAATAGAGAACAAACTGGCAAGTTTTAGTCCATCTTTGCTCCTGAAGGAGTAAATCTTTTCTTGGAAACTCTTTTTGTACCAAATCATTAAAATGACAGTAGCTTTTCAATTCAGCTGTTTCAAATCACACTGTTTTTGAATGATTTCACTCATTTTTAGTCCTATAATTGCCCCAGGCTGATCTTTTTTAGAATGTTTTACAGACTCAGAGACGAATGACTATATTTTTATATATAAACAAGTTGATGAAACAAAACATGAAATACAGTATGTTGTGTTTAAACTGTCCACACTGACATACAAGTCAAATACATTTTTAGTACGGTACTGTTGCATTTTTTTTTCATTTGCCATTATATTTAAATGTGGCTGATGTTTTTTGGAATTCAGGTAGTTTAATGTCCAGGCAGAGGGTTGGGTCTGTTTGAGTGGAATAAGGCTATATACAGGTTATTGGAAAACACTACATACTTTGTCTTTATGTTTAGCTTTTCAGGTCCAGCAGTTTATCAAACAGCTGTTCAGTCCTGGACTCAAGTATTGGACTCTGTTGTTGCTGAACTCTCCCATCCCAGCAGCACTGCATTGTTTCGTGACTAAAATATAGAATAATGCCATTATCATCTTCAAACAGGCATAATGAACAAAGAGTATAAAACTGAGTGTGTTTATGTGTGGTCAGATGTGAACGCCAGCAGATTACGTTATGCCAAATGGGCCAATATCTGCTTTTTATTTGTTTAAACCATAACCAGGTGTTGCACTTTATGGTGCTCATTTTCTGAGCTTTATTGCATTTTATTACGACACAAATAGACAGAGGGGGGTGTGGAATGCCCTGCTGGGTCTCGGGCCCTGCTGTAATAAGTACTTCTTTGCACAGTCCTGTTAGTTGACGCTCATTATTCCTAATGACTGTCTGACCATTAGCAGTGTGGCCCAGTGGGTGGGCTTTGAAGCCCCTGGGCTGCACCTCTTTGTAGAGCTGCTACACTGGGACGTTAGAAGTGTTATTACAGCAAACCACAGGACTGTGCCACAGCTGATGACAGGTCATTTACTCACGCAAGTGTTTTTTTCTCTCATTAAAGGAGCTTGCAGGGATGCTTCAGTGTCATTGTGAAATATCTTAAAATCTATTGGTTTTATGGAGTCGTAGGACAAGGCATGTACAGTACCTGACACAGTTTTCCTATAGAAGAAATAATATGGATGTCAACACAGGATGACGGGAAAAAGCATCTAAGTGAATGTAATTTGACCAAAAATGGGTGTGTGAGTAAAGCTGGAGGATAAATTGATACTAACCCATTATCGTGATAAACAGTAGATTGTCTATCATGGAATTTAATGATTACCATGATGAACATGTGTCTTTTTTGTCCATGATCATAAAAACTATGAAAATCAAAACAAATCTAATGAGCAAAAATATTACAGACTCATGAAATGGAAAATGTTTGTCATGTTTTGTATGTTTCCATCTTTTATGTCAGATTGCATCTCTTCTGGTCTCTTATGTCTTTATGCATCCTTGTTGTCTTTTTGCATCTTTACATAGTTGTTTGTTCTGTTTAATTTTCTGATGTCTGACTTATTTTGATAATCATCAGCGTCGTCTCACATGAACATTTTTATTGTCAACATTTTTGACTGTATCACCCTGCTATATGTGTGATTATTGTGACTAATGATGAAAAAAGTAACACACACACACACACAATCTCTTAAAAGGCTCACACTGTATTCCATAAAACAGGCACAGAACATAAGAAATACCGAGTGTTTCATGCATAAGCTTATAATGGGAAAATGATGAAATCTCATGATAATCTCACCCTGTAAAAAAAACTAATAATGCACCAAAATCAATTTTGTTACAAATCTTTAGTATATTTAAGACTGATTTTTTTTTTTTAATCTCCAGCCCCCAAACATGTATATGGAAAATAACTCATTTCATGTGTGCTTTATTTCATAGAAGCAGTGGCATCGTGTATTCAAATGTGCATTTAAAGGGATAAAATAATTACAATAATCCAACATTTGGTCATTTTAATTAGAACAGAAGTTGGTTGAAAGATTTGAAAAAAGGGGAAAAAATATTAATCAGTAGGGTTTTTATAGCAGTTGTTGTGAGAGGACTTTTTTGTCCTCTGACCTCAGAGGGTAGTAAAATTGTCTCACTGTATTGTTGACCTACGAGAAATATTGAAATTAGAATTTTGAAAATTTTCAAGAAAAAAACTTTATTACAAAAAAATCATAACATATGGAGTAACAGCCAAAATGGTAGGCAAAAATCAAGACAACATTTACCTGAAAGGACAAAAAAGACCCTAGTCACCCATAAGGATTAACTGAAAACAAAGCTGAAAAATATTCTAAATGCAGTGTACGGTATATTTACTTGTTTTTAGACAGACTTTTCTTAAGAGGTAAACTAGTTCAAAAGCCTTTCAGATTCTTGATATGGTTCAGTATGTCTCTGCTCTCTTGATGTCTATGAACTACTCCTGTCTCATCCACACCTGGCCATTCAGACACTGATCATGTATTTACATTATTTCAGCATTTCAACTAAAGTAGAGTGGCAGAGTTACACTTAAACATCTCTGTATAGCCCCTGTAATTCACCTCTGTATCAGAAAAATGCATTACGACTCAAAGCATTCCTGCTTGTCACACATTTTCTGCACTGCACTTTAGTCTTATGTGTATAGTGTTAAAGGTATGCAGAGTATTGATAAGAGTCAGTGACATTAGAGCACTGCGTGACATCGGTCTCTCTCTCTCTTTCTGCACAGGCGGCAGCTATAAGAAGATTGGATACTATGACAGCACTAAAGGCAATCTGTCCTGGTATGGGAATGACAAGTGGATAGGTGAGAGACATTCATCTTCTCCCGCTCCTTTATTTTTCTCTTTATCACTGTCTGTTGCACTCCCTCTACCTTCTAATCTCGTGTTTTCTCTGACCCTGCAGCCTCAGCCCCTCTCCCCTCTAATTCCTTTTCCTTCCTCTTTTATTGCCCCCTCTCTCCCTCTCTCTCCCTCCTGCTCGCTACATACAAGGTTGGCTGTGAATGTTCATCAATCAAACAGTCAGGTTTTATTTAGCACGTGGGAACGCTAGCCCTCACTCTTAACTTTTCACAGTTCACCAGACAGCCAAGCGATTCAGCAGCTAATGCAGCCACAGCTAAGCGCAATGATGGGCAGATGCGCCACGGCGCGACAATTTGATTCCATTTGTTAATTAAACATGAGAACCAGTCCAAAGCGATAACAAGCAATGCAACAAATAGAAGATGCCAGCTGACAGTCTAAACAAAACAGGAGAAAGCATTTTGGTCGTTGCTGTAATGGGATTGGGACCCATGACCTTGACTTTGAGGAATGAAATTGTGTTCCTTAATCAGTCTGAGGCGAGCCATGTGCATCCATGTCAGTTCTGCCTCTCTGAGCATGTACAAGATGCAGATATTACTGCTTAATGCTCAGAAAAATGGCAGGTGATGCTGCATGTACATATGTGCAGTGGTTTATGACGTCATGGCCAGTGGCAGCAAGGAGACGCATCGACCTTGAGGTGTTTTTCTGTTTGCTTGGTTGTGTGACTGTCACAAGGGCTGCTTCAGTTACTGCTGATTGGATTTCTTGGAGCTCCAGAATTACATCAATTGATGGCAGGTGGGAGAATGAAGGTAGATCGAGTGTTCAAGGTGAATGCCTGAGTTCTGATTGTGGTGTGGAGTGTAAACATGCTTTGGAAAACAGGTTTTTTACAATTTTTCAGTTGTTGTTTTGCCAAATGTGCATTTCAGACTTGCCTTTGGGGAGCAGCCTCACATCAAGTATACTTTAAATCTTACATTTCATTGATTGTAGTGCTGGGTGATCGTAATATGACCTGATTTTTCACAGGGATCATAGAGACTATGTCATTAAACTTGAACTTAACACTCAAGGATCTTTTTTGCTAAACAGAATTGTAGTGAAACAAATTAAGTCATGATGCAAAAACAAACATCTCAGACACCTGTTATGAAATTTGTAGAAATGTCTTAATCAAATTTGAACAGTCCACCAGACTTAGTTCACTTTGGAAGTGTGAGGTAGCTATTTAACCTTTTATTTGAATCGAAAAAACATCATAGTGACACATCAACATAGTCTGCACAATCATTCTTTTAAGGGGGGAAATTCAGCAGGTTTAAGGGTATTTATAGCAGTGAAAATATTATAAATATATACATTGGAATTTTGGTTCAAAATTATGCAAAACGCAATCAAATACAATCACAGACTAAATTGTATGATAGTTTGGTTTGGTAACTCACATACGTACATTCACTGGCCACTTCATTACATACACTTGGTGACATAACTCATAAGGGAAAGTATTTCTTAAGCAACTTAAATGGCAGCAGTTCAGTGCATTTAGGCATATAGACATAGTCAAGATGACCTGCTGAAGTTTAAATCGAATGGCTTTGAACATGACATGGTTGTTAGTGTCAGATGGGTTTGTCTGACTCTTATACAGACTGCTGATCTGCTGGGATTTTTACACACAGTCATCTCCAGGATTTACAAAGAACATTCTGCAAAAGTTAAAAAAATCCAGTGAGCAAAAGTTCTCTGGATTTTTGTCTTTGTTGATGCCAAGGGTCAGAGGAGAATGGTCAGACTGTTTTGAGCTGATGGAAAGACTACAGTAATTCAAATGACCACTCGTTACAACTGAGTAATGCAGGAGAGCATCTGTGGACGTACACATGTCAAACTTTGAAGCAGATGGATAATGCTACACTTCACATGGACTCAGCAAAAGTGGTCAGTAGAAGGCTGGAAAAATGATGCTCTGCTTACTGAGTCTCAATTTCTGCTGCAACATGAGGATGTTATGGTAATGATTGACATAAGCACCATGAAAGAATGGATCCATCCTGCCTTGTATCAACACATCACGCTGCCAGTGGCACATTTTGGGACCTTTAGTCCTAACTTTTGTTTAAACACCACAACCTACAGTACCCGATTATTGCTGCTAACCATGTCCATCACTTTCTGACCTCACTGTACCATCTTTACTATAGCTAGGAGGTCCAACCCAATACTAACAAGGTGTACCCACTAAAGTGACCAGTGAGTGTGCATTTTATAAGAGATGTGTGTAATTCTGCCTTCCTATAGTGTATCAGTGCTATTTAACTTCACTATATTAGTAGTTTTATGTAACAAGTCTGGCCTTTATTAAAAATTGATTGATTCATAATAAACTACAGTAGGACTACCCAGCTTATGTTAGCTTATTTGACATATTTCAACATTACAAAATGTACCTTTCTGGCAGTTATTAACTTACACAAAATGTGATATGTTTTTATTTTAAAATAGCTGTATATATACAGTAACTGTAATGGGATATAATGAAACAGGAGGAGGATGCTAGTTTTTCATAGTTACAGGTACAGCAGCTAGTTTGAGAGGTGGTCATCAGTCATGGTACTGTAGATGTGAACTTGTTTTTTATGAAAAATCAAATTCATAAACATAGGTTGAATCAAATCAAAGCCTTCCGTCTTTTCCTTCTCCTGCAAAATCAGGTCTGAAAACTCACCCACTGCAACATATTATTTTAAACGGCATGAATTTCCGTCTCCACTGCAGTTGTTTCCAAAATAGAA
This sequence comes from Pseudamia nigra, assembly GCA_029823295.1. Lineage (NCBI taxonomy): Eukaryota > Metazoa > Chordata > Actinopteri > Kurtiformes > Apogonidae > Pseudamia > Pseudamia nigra. Next base: position 347 of record JAQQAE010012010.1, on the reverse strand, counting down.
AGTCGCGCCATCCATGTAAATGTAAATAAATGTATGCGGTGGATGCTTAGCTCAAATGATGCAAAGTGAGCTGTGTGTTTACAGTGATGATTGAGTTGTGAATGCTTGCTTTGAGGGTAGTGCAAGTGGATGTTGGTATAGGTTGTGCTTAAAATAATCCACAGACTCGATCATGACAATTATATTTTTACTCCTTTCTTGTGTCTGTAAAATCAGTTTATTCTGAACAATAGCCTGAGAAGTATGAGGGATCTACAGTGTGTGGGTGTGGGTGTGTGTGTGTGTGTGTGTGTGGGGGTGTGCTCTTGTTTTCGTTTCGGTCCTGGACGTTTTCTCGTCTTTTTCTC
>JAQQAE010012009.1:0-13349 GCA_029823295.1 Pseudamia nigra | reverse complement strand
AACACCTGCTTTAATGAGTGGCTGGAAAGAAAACCTGCAGTGTCTCGGCCCTTTGTGGCAATGATTGGACACCCCTGGGTTAGAGCAACGAGACAATCAGGCATCAGTCTGGCCAATGTGTTCCTGTAATGAAAAATGTCATGCCAGGAGCCTGAGTTTAAGGCAAAACCAAAAATAGTTGTCCTCAGGTCTTGACTTATGTTTCCATTGATTGTCAATTAGACTGAGATCCAGTTGTCATTCCTTAGTGGCTTGATGAAGTCACATAAATCCCAAATCCTTAAAGACCTAGTTAGAAGAGTTTTTGAGGTGCCCAACTGTCACATATTTATTTTGCTTTTGACACACTATAAAGTTGAACAGTTAAAATGCCAAGTTATTATTTGCATTGTTGGAGAAGAAGAATTTACTAATGATTTTACAAACTAACAGCAAATTTAAAAGCATTTTAATGTGATGTGGGTAGCCATGTAGGTCTTTCAGAGTTTTGCTTTTTCCAACTCATCAACTTCAAGGATTAAATGTTCACCGCAACAACAGGAGTCACTAATGAGATAAACAACCTTATTTACCGGTTAATGGTCATAATGCTAAAGGTGGATCAGAGTATGTCTTAGTTCTTTTGGTGATGTCATTGGTTAATGTAACTGAAGATGAGCAAACTGGCCAAGGACAAGGCTAAACCTGATCTGTGGTCAAAATGTACTGTATATCTACATTCTGTCTCTAGTAGCTTCTAATCTGCAGCTAACTGGCTTCACATACAGTCATGTGCATCACTGGAGCCAATGATCTCAGTTCACCAAGTTTGTCTACCTTTAACTTGAGAATCATTATCAATTCTCTTGGGTTCTGAAGGTATTAAAAAAAAAAAAAAAACCAGTCAAAAGAACATATGTGGTGCGTTATGGATCGTATTTTAAATTTGCTGTAAGACAACACCTCAAGGTGACACGTGTCAAATAGGACATTTGTTCAGTTGAGATCTTATCACAATATGTCATAATGCTTTTGTCTGCAGGTGACACCATGCAGACCATCACAGAGGTCAACTGACTGTTACGAAACCAAATACTGTCACTAAGTAGGCGTTTAGAGACAATAGTTGGTTGCACCACAGGACTCGATTCAAATAGAACAGCCTCTGGTCTCTCTTTGAAGACCCCCATGGTCATGATTATACCAAAAGACCGACCTATACTGGACTTCTCCATTACGTAAGGCTGTAATTTTCTGTTTAATTGCACTGCCTACATGCCGAGGCAGCTGCAGAAGAGGTTTATATATATTAGGTCTATGTCGTGTCCATGTGCGAGCAATTGTGCCATGCCATGGAACACCTCTTCCAACTGCACCAGGGCGAGGGAAGTGCACTGCACTTCAACGTGGCTCGAGTAATGTTGAAGCGCACTTCAACATTACTCAAAACATCAACTCTTTTGAAATGCACTCAGGCACGGTGCACACTGGCAGTGTGAGTACGTCCTTTAGCTCTCTATACTAGCAGTGGAAAAGCGTGATGCTAAAACCAAGTCAAGTCAAGCTGAGCTGATAGCACCAGCTGAAAAGAGCTACAACCAGTGATTACTATGGTAATGAAGATTAGGCCCGACTTCACCTCAGGACGTCATCACTAACTGTTTAGACTTAAAATAAGCCTTTGTTCTATGGAGGACAGCCACATTCTTTCACAAATCCATATGTTCATGAATCTGCCGTGTGCTCGTCTACAACCTGTGCTGTCAAATAACGATACTCTGTGGTTTTTAAATGAAGAGTCAATATTTTCTGTCTCTTATCAGAAAGTTAATTTCATGATCCTTCTATGATTCAGACGTAGTGAGAGTTTGCTTCGTGGGAGGTGGCCCAGTGCGGCGGACAGTCTGACCAGCTTTACCTGAAGAGGAATGTAAACAGACCGGCGGCCCTGCAAGCATTTAAACTGAAACTCCCGAAGACACAAAAGCTGCTCTCAAACACACAGACAAAGCACTGAATAGGAGAAATGGTTAAGTCCATTTACACAAGAAACATACTAATGACACTTTTTAATAAGCCTCTGTTACCCTCATGTTAAGATTTACTTGCACACAAAGCGCTTTGATACCGACTCAAACTGGTACATACTTGACACACAGTGAAACTCGGCCATGGTTTGAAGACATTTGGCCTTTTGCCACAATAAAGTCATTACCACAATGAAACTCTGAACACAAACATAAATGCAAAGTTCGGTCCATCTGCTTTTAAACTACAGTGTTTCAGCATAGACTCACATGGTAAATGTAGGAAAGTAATTTATAATATACATTTTCAGTGACATATTTTTATAGATTCACAAGTTGTTCCATCAGTTTTTGAAAACATCCCAAGGTAAAAAGGCCTGAAAGTTATTATTGCCATTCTGAATTAGCTGTCCATGATTTGTTTTTACTACTAAACAAATAAGTGGTTAGAAATATTACATAATGGCCATTAAATGTCGATACTAATTAATTTTTTTCCCCCGAAAGAGATTACAAATCTGTACAATCTGTTAGATTTTAGCATTATTTTATTTAAGTTTAAAAGCTAATTTCTACTCCTGTGGTTAACTAGAAGAAAATAAGACAGTGGTTATTAGTTATTTTGATAAATTAGTAAAATATGCAAAAAGGAAAAAATGACGTGAAGCATTCAAATGACAGAAAGGTGCAAAAAGATGAAAAAACACAAAAATGACCAAAGACAAAAAAAAAAAACATCCCAGACTGTCTGACTGTTAAAAACGTTCATTTGATTTATTATGATTAAATGTCATTAAATTCAGATGCAAAAATACATAAAAAAATGCAATAAATAAAAGACAAAAACATGCAAAAAAGGCAAAAACATCGTCTCAGATTTTGCGACTTTTAAAAATGCTGTTCCTCTGATTTTTTTTTCCTTTTTTACTGAATATCTTTAAAACCAGAAGCAGGATATAAACAATGCAAAAGATGAAAATCATATTTAAATGAACAAATCAACACAAGGACACAAGACAAAACACATTTTCTCACCTATTTTGTAGTTTGAACATTAAATCAAAAATAAATCCAATTAACAATATCCAAGAGATCAGTAAAGACGGAACAATCATTATCAACTTTTTTGCAGAGCTTTTACTTCATTTATTATTACACATTTTACAGTGTTAAAAAGCAGTAAAAATCCAATCAACTTATGTAGTTGCAAAACACAAAAGGAAAAATATTTTAAAAGTAGAAAATATGATGAATATTTGAAATCATTTGTCTTACCTTCTACATAAACAAGTGATGAGTCCTGACCAAAATAGTTGTAATTGTTATTTAATCGGTAAACGAATAAACCGATTGATTGTCAAAGCCCTGATTTCATTTCGATTAACATTTATTTTCCAGTCTGTGTCATGAACTTTGCAGCAGCAGATGGCGATCAGCGTAAACAATGTAACCGTCTGATACCTGATGCAACGACCTCAATGTAACCTAGTAAAGTTTTATTTGTGTGTGAATCTCAATGGCCTCGAGGACCCTGTGTCTGCTTATTTACACAGAGCATTTTCACATAACAATACAGAAAACCAAACACTTTAAAGCCTGGATACCAGACCGCGGGGTGATGTTATAGTCTTACAGATGGAAATGTACTGGATCCCTGTAGGTTTAGAGAGATCAAGGCATTGAACAACACGCTGAATTCCCATTAGTCCCATTAAAACAAAGAGATGACAACAGAGCTGGGAGATTACTTCATAATTATTGGCTGGCTTTTGTGATATTTACTGTCCCAAACTGAAAATCCATCTTTTTTTGGAATTTGGAGGTTTGTAGAAACTCTGTGTGATAAAATAAAAGCTGTGGAAACATGCTGTCAGTCCTGAGAAATCCGCACAAGAGGATACAACAGGACAAACAAGTCATTTTGAATTTTTAAAATCACCTGACATCACAAGTCACATTGCATGAAAGCTCTCAGAAATTTCATGTATAAATGAATGTGTCAATTAATTCAAAAAACAATCACTGTGACGCTCACTTAGCCCGCATTCAGTGTCATTTGTGTGCCTTTCGAAATAAATGACTATTTGTAATTTACTGTGCTATGTTTATCTTCATTTATGTTTCATTTCATTTCTCTTTGTGCTCATATGGCCCCATGTGTCTGAAATACAATGCATTATGAATAATTTAAGTCATAACCGAGTCCGAGTCGAGTTGAAAAACAGAGTCCCACCCCCATGGCAACTCTATTTTAAGGCCACGCCCCCTTTTGGGCGAAAACAAATAGTTGTTGCCATGTAAACAGTGGCACAAAGCAACTCAAAATAAAAGCTCGTAAGAGTTAAATTAGCTTCTGAATTCCTCTCAGATCCCATGTGAACGTCTCAGTGTGGACTGCAGTGACTACTACAATAACAGACACTTCCAGTCTAAAATCTGGACGCACCCTCACCTGCAGGGGTTTTTCTATATTTACGGTTTCAACATTGCACATTAACACTGAAGAAAACAAAACAGTGAGAGAACACATATGAATTTATGCAGTAAGCAACAAAAATGTGTGCTAGTGTGTTCTAATAAATGCCTCCTGTGCGGCAGAGGTAGCTCTTGGTCTTCCTTTCGTGGGACGGTCCTCATTATAGTGTTTGATGGTTTTGGCGACTGCATTTGGGGACACATTAAAAGCTGTTCAGATTTTTTTAACTGGCTGATATTCATTTTTATTTAAATTGATAAAGAGTCTTAATTATGTGCATCTTGCCATAATATGGATTTGCACAGTAGTTGTAGCAGCACTAATAGGGCTGTGGACTGTATCAATCCTTCCTCTGCAGAAGACAACTGATAGTCTGAAGCACATTAAGAAGGCGAGAAATGGCACACATTAACTTAACTTAACTTACACACAAACCATTCTCGGTGATAACCTGATGAACCTGATGAAGCTGATGAGAGAATACCACAAGTGTTCAAAGCTGTCTTCACTGTTAATCTGTATTGTTGATCATAATAAAAAAAAGTAATAAAAAACCACTGAAACAGAATGTGTGTACAGACTTTTGACTGGCCTGTGTGAAAACCTGTGTGATTCATCTTTTAACTTGCTGTTTATGAGCTACTGATTGCGGTAGTTGAATGTGTGAATATCTGTCTAACTTTACCTCAGTGAGTTTTGTCACTGAGTATTTGCATTCTCATGAGCATTTAAGAGGGTTTTATGGATGTATTCAGTGGATGGAGCGTCCGCTGAAGACATCCATAAAACTGTTTTAAATGTTTACCTGACTGATCTTTATCGGCACAGAATTTAGACAAATGTTGGCTGAGAATGACGTAAAAGCTGCGTCAATTCCGACATGACAGTTCAAACTCGGGTCGCATTACAAAATGCCACTCATGTATCCAATTCAAGACCACACATGGAGGTGGCCCGAATCTGATTTAAAATGATCAGATTCTGTGTGATTGGTGAAATTCACAGCGATGAGGAAAAGACAGACCTGGGCAAATAAAATGGCTTTGCACCACTTGTGCCTGCAGTGTGAACGTAGCCAAAATGTTTCTCATTGGACTTATTTGGTCACAATTCAAAAATCTTCAGCTCAGTATCAAAGAGCAAAAAAGAAACCACGACACAATCACATTTACAAAGATGCAATCTGAGAATTTTGATTTTATTTTGTCAACAAAAACTCCTCAAACTAATTATCAGTATAGCTGTTGTTGAAAGACCATCTTCTAACCAACAATTGATTATTTGATTTGAAAAGTTTCACTGAAATCAAATCATTAAAACACATCTTTGCTGGATCTGGAGGTTTATATTCAGTCTGCGTTGTAAAATAAAAGCAATGAAAATATGAACTTGCTAAGAACTGTCAGATTAAAAGTGTTTATAACATGCCTAATTTAGTCACGGTCAGTGGTCTGTGCAGCACACAGAAACAGTACTCAAGTAAAGTGTTGTCACTTTATTATTATTATTATTTTATTATTTTATTATTATGACTCAAATAGGAGTAGAAGTACTCATAAACATAGGTACCTGAGTAAAAGTATGTCATAAAAAATACTCAAGTGGTGAGTAACTTCACAATGTGGAATTTATAATAGAGTAATACAGTACATTGTCTTCTGAAAGATACTTTGGTCATTTTTTTTTTATTTCCTCCATTACTTTAATCATTTTGCTCATTTTCTTGCTTATTTTGTTAATTATTCTGTCTGTTTTTGTTCAATACTGTGATTATATCGCTTATCTATTACTTGATAATTCTATCCAGTTCTCTTATTCTTTGTCATTATTTTGGTTAATTTTGTTGTTGCCCATTTTGTCCACCTTGTTCATTTTTTTGTGATTATTTTTGAACATTTTTTCTTACTGTGTTCATTATTCGTTTTTGTTAATGTGACTACTTTATTACTGAGTATTTTATTACTTACTTATGCTTCTTATGTTAATTTTTTATTTCATCGCGTTAATTTTGTCATATACGTGACTATTTTGTCCAGTTTTAATTTTTTTTTTTCATTATTTTGGTTAACCTCGTTCACTCTGGTGATTATTTTTGTACATTTTTGTTTAGTTTATTCATGCTGATAAGTAACGTTATTATTGTGTCATTTTTTTGTAAATGAATGGATTATTTTATTGTTTTATTTTAGTTTTACTCTTGTTGAATTGTGACCAAATGTTACTGAGTAGAAATACTGTTTTTTTTTAGTCACACATGCAACCCAGTAAAAGTAAAATGAATGAGGAATGAAACCAGAGAATGAGCTACTTTAAAAACCTGCAGTTAGAGAATTAAGATTTTTTTTTAAACTAAGTACTTTTTCAATATCAGCTGATATGGATTTCTTTTTTTTATTACAACATTTATGACTCTATGACCCAGCTCTAGGTCACAATATAGGAATCAGAGTCTCGTGACAACTATTTTTAATTTAATTAGAGGTAAATTAACACCCATATTAAGTCACAGTAGATGATTTGAAAGCTTAATATTAAAAACACAGGGTTCAGGGTGAGGCGATTAGGATAAGGAGCAGCAGCTCATCCCATCTAGGCTCCAGTCCTCCACTTCCTTGTTCAACGACGGAGACGTTTTTTCCCACCAGGTGCGCACATTACACACAGACAGCGCTTTTTTTCCAGCTCTTACCTTTGCACTGTAGCGCCTGCGCCACTTTGGTGCGGACGGTTCCAGAGATGGACTCTCCGGGAGTGTAAACCACTTTAGCCTGATCGAAAGAGATCTCAAACTCCTGCAGCTTCCCCATGGTCTGTCCTCCACCGAAGGAAACCGATCACCTGTGCGCACCGACGAGAACGCGTACCTTTACGTCTCCACAGTATCCACCCTCCGCGTGTGACGTCACCACGTAAACCCCCGGCATGATGCGGCAGATTTAAACAACGTGTAATTTGATCATCTCAAAAAGAGGGACGACAGTGAACAAAGTAAACAAAGTGAGTAGTAAAAGAGTGACAAAAATGAACAAAATCATTTCAAATGAACTAAATAGGCAACAATATAATCAATACACTTTTAAAAAATTGAACAAAAAAAGGAACCAAATGATCACAAAATTAAAAATCAACAACAAAATAAACATAAAAGAATCAGTAAATGAAAAAATTAGCAACAAAATAAACAAAATGAAACAAAAAAACGCAATAATCCCAAAAGTGATTCAAAATAAGTAACAAAATGAAAGTACAAAGCGACAGAAAGTGACTAAATGAGAAAATACGATAAAACACAATGAAAAAATGTAAAAAAAAAAAACAAAGTACATGAGAAAATTAACAAAAATGTAAACTAAATAAATAAAAATGCAAGCGAATGATCAAAAATTATCAAATTAGACACAAAATAAACAGTAATGAATAAAAAACATTTTTATTGAAAATTAATTGAAATTAATTAATTGAAAATTTGTACAGATGAACAATCTGAGCAATAGTAAGCTAAATAATTGCAAAATAAGAAAAAAAAATCAACAAGGTGAACAACCAATCCACAAAATGATCAAAGCAGTCAAGAAAATGAACAAAAAAAAAAAAGAAATTCTTGTGTTGTTAAAGTGTTGAGGACTACACACCATTTTACTCTGATCAAACTGATGTGAAAGTTTCCATGTGAAACATGAACAAAACAAGAAAACACAAAAATGAACAAACTAATAAAAAAATGCACAATAAAATGACCAATAAAGTCAGCAAAAATCACCTGACTAAGGAAGATAATAATCAGGAATGAACCAAAAAAAGCCATAAAGAGAACAATGTAAGTGAAAAATGCAGCAAATATTTATAAAATAAACAACATAATCAAAAAAAATCAGCAAAATGAGCAAAATTGAACAATAAAGGAGCAAAAGAATTCCAAAATGAAAGCAGCAAGACAATGGGCAATAATAAACAAAACAGTCCACAGAATAAATGAAAATGAATGAAAATGGACAAAATAGCACAAAAAATGAGCAAAAATTACTCACAAAGTGAAGACAATAGAGAACAGACAAATGAAAGAATAAGAAGCAAAAATAGCAAAACTGACCACCAGGAAACAAAGGAGGCAAAATTGAACAAAATAATCCCAAGATGCAAAAAAAAAAAAAAAAAATCATAAAATGAATAAAATGATCAAGAAAATGACTATAAATTAAGAAAATAAGGAACAAAATGAACAAAACTGAACAAAATAATGAGTAAACAACAATACTCTCCATCATCTGTCCACGTGCGACGTCACCACCTAATCTTCTAGCATTATGCGACAGCCTTTAATCAAGCAACAGGTTTTTATCTTTTATCAGCAAATTCCAGTTACTGCCTTACATAAGTTCTTTGCACATATAGTGACATTTTTTATTTTTTATTCAATTCATTTTTATTAATTAATAGTTCATTTTAATCTTTTCTCATGATTAATTTATACATTTTGCTTATCGTCTTAATCATTTTGAGTTGAGCTGAATGATTTTTATTTATTGTCTTAAAGAAACTCATTTGACCAGCTCAGATCATTAAGATCAGATCATTAAGACATATTTAGTCTCCGTCAACTGTGGAGTTGAACAGTCTGATGGCGGTGGGGATGAAGGCTCTACTATAATGTTCAGTCCTGCAGCGTAGTGATGTTAGACGTCCACTGCAGCTGCTCCTCTGAATCCTCCGCCTTTTACACCAACAACAGCCCTGCAGCCACACAAAGTCCTTCTGCAGTGAGACCAGTTGATAAGCTCCACATTTCCTTTGCCTCAGGTTGAGAAGGTCCTCTGTGGAGTAAAACCTTGTCTCTGTGTTACTTCAAAACTAATCCCACAACAGAAGATCCAAAAAAGCAGTGTATTTGCAAAAAGTTTAAGAAAACGTGGATTAATGGAGTTAACCTTGTGGATTGTTTTGTAGATTTTAATTTTCATTTTGTTGATTGTTTGGTTTTTCATGGTAACTCATGATGTTACCATGTAGAAACCTATTTCCTGTATTGCCACCACTTCCTCCTCACTGATCTGAAAGTCTTAGATGTGAAGTGTGAGTGGAGAATGTGGTAGAATGGATCAAAGTAAAAGTATTCAAAAAAGAGATCTGAGTCATGTGTTAAATCATTTCTAATTACTTGTACAATTTTGCTGTGGATCACCTGATAGTGTCTACAAGTGGTTTGAAAAACACTATTTCAGAAAGATGAACAGGATGAAGTTAATGACATAGTACAGTGCAGTTTGTCGAGTTCTGTTTTCATTATAGTGTCTTTCTTCCTGCATGTTATTTGGTCTTCTGTGCTATTTTTATCTTTCTGTATTTTGCTTTGTTTTCATCATCTATCATCCTTCTGCATCTACAGTATTTGTGTCTTCTTGCCCCATTTTTACTTTTCAAGGTCTTTTACATCATCTTTTCACATCTGTTACATCATTTATGTCATTTTCATCTTTTTTATGTCATTTGGCAGCTTCTTCTTCTTTTTCCATCCTTCACGAGGCACACATTGATATATGATCAATCCACCAGATCAGACAAATTCCTAAAGAATTCAGAGATGCCCAGATAACTAGAATCGCACTCGACAGAGTTGCAAACCCATGCAGACCCACTTTTATTTAATTCTGGTGGCCCTAGCTCTGATAATGAAGTTGCTAAATGCCAAAACCTATTTTTAACTTTTATAACCCTGTGAGTTTGACCTTTACTGTCGCATTGGTGAAAATGTCCCCTCCCAGGGTTTAATTACAATAGGTAGACTTCATTTTGTTCCAGAAATTGATGCAATGACCTAAAATGAAGGGCAATGTAATGTAGATACTGTGTATAATGAACTTTTAATATATGACTTTGAAACTGACTGTGACCTTGACCTATTGACTTGAAGGTCGCAGCATATTTGGAGTTAGCATAGTCAGTAACCCAAAGGTGAAAGACATTTTCAACCTCACTTTGATGCACGAGGTGTCCTGGAGTCTAATCGATCACATATTAAAATGTGGTGCCTCTAGCTTTTAGTACTGGGGTGAAGATGGGTTTTTGCAATTATTCACGCTATAGCTTAATTCATATGCAATTTAGGTGGTGGTTACCATAATACCCCATCCCCCTATCCTGACTACCAATGTGCCAAGGTTGATTAGTTTGGGTCCATGGGCTTTGGAGATATTGAGTTGAATGGACATGGAGTGCTTCATTTTAATTCAAAATTCCATCATGTGATTAATCATCTGTCCATATATGAAGACACCAGGTGTGAAAAGGTATTTATGTCTTAGAGTTTGACTGATTTCCAGTCATTTCTGATTCACTTTTCATCTGACCATCATCCTTTCTGAAGTTGAAAGAGCCAAATCTGTCTCTGAAGTTCTGCGACCCAAAGCAGTACAACACTGGATCCAGGCAGCTGTTCACTCCAGCTAATATCCAAGATGAGTAATACGCTGTCTCAAGCTGCTGGAGAACGTGACATTTCTTCGGGTAGTATTTTTTCACAATCACGGCCACAGTTCTTATCACGTTGAGAGGCAGGAAGCAAATCCCGAATATGAGCAGACACATGCCGATCATCCTCTGAGACTTCACTTTGACCATCAGACCTTTAGGGTTGCTGATGTTCAGGCGAGTTAACGCATTTGCCAGACAACCATAGCAAACTGCTGACACAGTGAACGGAAATAAGAACCCACAGATGAACAGGATGAAGTTAATGACAAAGTAGGAGTCTGTCAGTTTCCTCTGGTGGATGCTGAGACATTGGCTGTTTGATCCCTCTTTACTTGGAGGAAGCATGATGGCGTAGACCAGAGCCTGAATCAGAAGCAGAATCCAAACTCCTGCACACAGCCTCTTCACAAACTTCTTCTGCTTCATGCAGGATCTCCGGTTGAAGTGCACCACAGCTGAGAACCGGTGGACACTGATGAGAGTGAGGAAAATGCTGCTGCCGTAGAAATGCGAACTGAGCAGTGCGATTTTGACCTGGCAGAGGAACCGTCCGAATGGCCAGTCATTGCCCATGGCGAAGTAAACCGCCACCAGCGGAGTGATCGGGGTGGCGATGGCGTCACTGAGTGCCAGGTTGAACTGCAGTGTGGTGCCGGCAGTCCAAGATGGCAGGCGGCAGCAGAAGACCCACAGGCTGAACATGTTGAGGGTGAAACCCACGAAGAAGACGAGACACATGAGGACGGTGATGGATACGTGCTGAATTTTCCCGACACAAACATCTGAGGCGTTAGTGCTGTTTCCGAGATGTGAGGCCAGCGCCGCTGGCGTCATCTTCACAGACGGATGGAGATGATGGTTCACACCTGAGGAAACAAAGGCCTGTTAAGGTGCATTAGCTCATTGTTTTGCTAGCGACTGGATTACGACTAATTTACCTCATTTGGTATGTATTGTGGCTGTTCCTTGTTCAATAGATCATGAGTTGGAAACACTTATGTCACCTTGTTTCATTGCAGTGGTAAAGCAGCTTGTAAGATAGTACCTGTTGTGATTGACATCGATTTAAAGGTTGTCACTGTCTCTAAACTAGGGATCCAACCAACTCAGAGTATTTTCAAGTTACCAAGGGAATGACTGTGAAAAAAACCTTTCCTGGGAGATGTAGAGAGCACTGACTATGTAAGTAAGGCATTTTACTTTGCGTATAAAATTTAGATTTTTCTGTATGAATATACAGTATTTGCACAGTGTGCAGTGATTTAATTCTTAGTTGATGAAATATGTCAAATACATGTTCTTTTTCTTCTTCATTATGCATTTTTTGGCTTATGCGACGAACATTCTGGAGTGACTTATCACCCAGAAAATACGGTATGCAAAATGCACACTATATATATATATGTGTGTGTGTGTGTGTGTGTGTGTGTGTGTGTGTGTGTGTGTGTGTGTGTGTAAAGTCCATGAATCCTTTTACAGAGAATTTTCAAGAGAAATTTTATTCTTTTCTGCATAAAATGCTGATGATTTGGCTAATGCACTGATTTGTTAGAAACTGCAATGTCTTTTTTCACATGTTTTTTGTCTTATTTAGGGAAATCCTGTTACACCATGTCCAACCATTCAACTGATGGACAGTGACTGGAAAATGGATCGCTGGAGGACAGCTCAGTGTGGTAAAAGTAGCTGGAGTAGACATGTGCCAGTGCAAAAGGCTTGATGAAGTCTTCCTAACAGCCTCCAGTATGTATTTTACTTTCAACATCGCATACCCACCAACCTGAAAAACACTCTCCTTCCTACAGAAGCACATTGTCAGTATTGTGAAAAAGGAAGACAAGTCCCTGTCAGTAACTGTACTCTGACTCGTTGACCTAAACCCAGCACCAAAGTGCCCTTGAAGGACATTTACTGTGGTCAAATTTATCCAACATGTTTTAGTTGTTCATGCTCATGGCTCAAATTTTAGTATCATCTGTGGTGTACAGGTGCATTTCCAAAAATTTGAAGATGATGGAAACGTTGAACTGTTATTTTGTCAGTTATTTTAGAACGTGAGAACTGTATATACTGTATTCTACACTCATTACATATGAACTAAATTGTTTCAAACATTAATTTTAATTTTGATCATTTCAGCCTACTGCTCAAGAAAATAGAGAAAACATAATGCAATGCATTGGAATATTTCATTTCAAGTTCAAGAAATCATTATGCAAAATAAATGAGTCGAGGGCGTACTCACACTGGCAGTTCGTTCCGCGCCTGGGCGCGTTTCACACCTTTTAGCGCGGATCATTTTAGTAATGTGAGTACATTCGTGCCGCGCTCTGGCCCCGGGCTTCGGCGCGGTTGAAACAGGTAGGCCAGAGCGCGGCACGCTTGCTCACGCACGCGTA
>JAQQAE010012008.1:0-13349 GCA_029823295.1 Pseudamia nigra | reverse complement strand
CACGAGGATTAAGGGGTAGAAAATGGATGGATGGATTGTAGACACATGCCTTAAATAAATGCATATTTCCAAAGTTGTGCAAATTTTAAAATTGATCATCTCTGCAGAGACAAAGCAGTGAATTACACAGCTTTTTTCAACTGAATAAAACAACTTCTGCAAACAATGAATGGAACTTAAATTGTGGTTATATTCTTGTTTCTATAATGACTTATGCCAGTCTAGGTGAGGTGCAGTTCTTTCACAAGAGTGGAGTTTCTATTGTTCTGGTCATTAGGTGTACAAGTATGCAGGTGCAAAAGGCTTCTTTTTAAGAAGCCTTAAAAACCACCTCACATTTTAAACAGTATTTATAAAAATCAACAATGCTCTAAAAATTATTTTCCTCTCAGAGTAACCAAAAGTGAAGGTAAACATGCTTGTGCATGAAACCTACTTGAGTAGGTACACTGGTTTATAACTCAGTGTGACTAAAGGTGATTTTAAAATGAGGAAAGTCAGAAAAAAAGGAACAGGATATTGTTAATTTAAGCACCAATGTGACTGGACCTGATTCTTTGCCTCTTTTCAGAGTTGGTATGAGCATTATTGGTGGTGTGAGCAGATGTGTTTGAAATTAATAGATAGATGCGCATTGACAGGAGTGATGCATAAATGAGAACTATGAAATGTGGGGGTGTGTGAAGGCTCCTTCTGCTTGGCTGACCTACATAGGCAGCTTGCCTCTCACGTCTCACTACGGCTCATCTCTAACCAACACAGGCCTGCACAAGCACACACAAAGACACACACATCCTTTATCTATCGCTCAGGCTCTGTTCATTGATGCCTCCCCTTCACTCTCTTTCTCCCTCTTTTCCGCTCCCTCCTTTCCTCCTCCCTTTCCATCCCCTTGGGCATCTGTGTGTGGTTAGGTATGAGCAATATCTGTTAAAACTGCTGCAGTGTCTGGAGTAACAAAAGGCATCTCAAGACATTCACAGTTCCTTGCCCAATCATAGGTTAATTACATATGTCTTGTAAAAAAAATTACAAGAGGGATTTGGATGAAAGCAGTGACCTGGACAGGAAAGGAAATATGACTAATATTTTGCATAAAAGACAAAATACAGTTTGGATAGTGAAAGATGATAAGCAAATGTGACTTTAGGCATTTACTGAAAACTAGATACTAACCTGGTTCTGTGGCAGAGGGGGTTGGCTCTGAGCATCAGGTGCCTGGCCCTGGCCCTGACTGTCATTGCCCCCCACCGGAGAGCCACGCGTGGTGGCCGTCATGCTCGCCACAGGGCAGATCTTGGCAATCTTGGCCTCTTAGGGAGCGCTGGCTAGGAGGGAAATCAAAGCCACCTCAGCTGTAGAGCGGAGGGAAGAGAGCCCGAACACACGAGAGAGGGACACAAGCACCTGGAGATCTGGATGTGCTGCTGAGACCATTGCATAACCTGGAGCACAGATAAGGGGTAAAGGTTGGAATTATCAGAGGGCTGACTGGCTTACTTACAATACACAAGCACACTAGATTAAGAGATGGTTTTAGTCTTACACTAGAGAAAATTACTCATGTAAGTAAACCTAGTTAGCCAGATACTACTGAACTTGCATTTAACTATTAGATTTTAGCAATGTTAACAGACACAATTCATCTTGTTTTACATTATTTTTATATTTAAGACTACCTATGAATCTACAAAAGATTTTACATTAGCTCCACATTCAGTTTTGTTACTAGAGTTTTCCCTTAAAAAAATACAAGTGTTACTGAATTTGATGTTACTTTAGAAAATAAATAAATTCATAATCTAATCAATTTTAACAAAGACAAAACCAAATTTAAGACACTTTAAGCCCTGAAATTCAGATTCCTCAATTTAAGTTTTTAGGGACCTGCGGAAGACCCTTTCTGCAAATTGTGCATCAAAACTAAAATTAAATTACACTGGACTAGAGACAAGGATCCACAGAACTATGACACTCCGAACACAACAAAGTAAAACAAAAGCAAAACAAACAAACCAAGCTTTTGTCTTCACCGTAGCCACAGAAATGGATGTATTGTGGCTCCAAATGCTTAAAAACCTTACTGTACCTCTGGCCTAAAACAGAGACATAAACACAGCCTCATTCAAACCTTTGCAGAGTTTGCAAACCTGTTCTAAGGGATTTAATGCATTCTACCAACAACATAACCAACTGCTTATAAGAAAGAAGGGGCTTTTGTTTACTTCATTATCTGACTAACAGACATTTGACAAATTAACAGATAACTCTACATGAAGTGTTTTGGTAAGGTGTTGATTCTCCAGGTGCCACCAAAAACATCTTCAGTGTGCCTTTCCAGTAACTGGACAAATTTGTCCAATTTCCCTCCTTCAGTCTTTTGATGATGGTGGTGGAGAGCTCTGTTGTATGAGAAATTTCCTGTTTGTTCAATAACTTTGAGGTGTGAAAACTGCAAAGGTCACAGCATATGATTCCTATCATTCTCATTTAACCATTCAGTGAGCCCTTGTGCCCTATGGAGAAGACATTGTCATCCTGCAGGAAACCACTCCCATCAGGTTTTCCCATTGTCATAATCATGTATTTATTGATAATGTCATGCGCTCATCTGTGCCATTAACATGAGTATTAAATCGCAAATGAGACAGTTGAAAAGAATATGCCTTAAGATGTCAGTGTCACAATGAGTATAAAATGACATAGCAGAAACATGTATAACTCTAATGTGTCAAAGTCATAAATAAATGGCAAACAAATCTTAAGAGACTATGTAAATAGAGGTTATAAGGAATCTGATGATTTGCCTTTTTATATTAAAAGAATCATAATATATGTTTCGATTTTTTAACTGTTGGCTGGTGAAATACAGACACTTAATATGCCACTTCGGTATATTAAGTAGGGGCATTTAATACTTTTACCTTTTTAAGAAAATATAACTGAGGAGAAACATAACCTGCTCTAATCTAGGTTTTTGTTGTCATTTCCCATTGGGGACAATCAAACCACCCCTTTTGAAAATCAAGAATCATGGTAAAATTTCAAAGGTCTAACAAATTCAGTGTCACTGGTCTGTAATCATGAAAATTACTAGATAATAATGTCAGGGCCAATCAATGTATACATTTAAGCATTCAAGTTTTAAAATGGCACTTTGAGTCTACAAAATATTTATTTCCAAGTCGATACGAAAGAAAAGGGATCATGTCACTAGCACTAAAAGCATAACATTCCACAGCAACTTCTGTAATCCAAGGCAGTAAAGTATAGGCCATCACTATAGAGGCCAATGTCTTTATGATTTCAAAATGGGATATCAAAAAGAAAACAAGATGCCCTCTTTACTGTGAAATCAGAAGAAAGCTTCAGTGAAACAGAGACCATTCCAAAATGAGGTCTATCCCTTTGTGGACTTCCATTGATGGAACGCTAATTATAATGTTTATCTATACAAAACTGGCTCCACTGCTTTTTGTGTCCACATGTTCTCATAATTAACACAATATATAAACTTGTGTAGAATGAATGATATGCCACCTAAAATGGCAGGAATTTTACCATTTATACTTTGTGTTGTCTTGTTAAGATGTATTCAGGGTAAGGAGGAATCTGACTGTGAAGAGAAGCTCGTTTATGACCATGCATATAACAAATCCTCTGAGAATCTTTGGCTGCAAGCAAAATATTTTTATTGACCTACTGTCAAGAACACAGGTTTTTAGCAATGTACATGTTTATAATGATGATTTGTACATAATGTTGACTCAGCAAAACAGTCAAGACTATGACATTACTTTCAGAATTTAAGGGTAGTGAAACTAAATTATTTTCGATTTTGCAGGTGAAAAGTAACCTGTTTCGTACTCAGTAGACCTGGACCAGAGCTCTTATTATAGATAAATTAGGCAAAAGCTGACTAGTGTCGTCGGTTTGTCACACAGCATACGTGTCCACATCTACTAAAGTGGCAAGGGGTAGCTTAGTTTAAATGACACACAACATATAGGTCTGTGTTACATTAATAGAATTATGTTATAAAGTAACTGAGCATTAGCCAGTACAAAGACGAGATTTCGGTGTCACTGCGGCCTTTTGTCATGAACCGGCTTTATAACGTTAACATTAGCGGTATTTTATAGATTTTCGAAACGGTGATGTCAGTCACGTAACATTACATGCGCTACCGAGGAATATACAGGTAATGTGCATTGAAGAAGCCAACGGTGGCCCTGCGTAACAACTATTCCAAGCCATTAACTACCGTTAACAGCTGATGGTGTAGCTGGTTAACGGCAACTAACGTTAGGTTAGCCTGCAAGGCGATCCGCCCAGACAGAGCAGTGAAGGCCTTGGCCAAAGCCCACTGCGCTGAGACGTGCAGGCCTCGTTCGTTCGGGCCTCATACTTGCCTCGCAAAACCTTTGTAATATAACTGACAGGGTTAAGCGACACAGTTTGGTGAATAACTAAATCCGTTATCGAGCGAATACTACATTCCCCGGAGTTAACGTTCGTCAACAATGTCCCTGTAACGCCATTTACAATGAAGATCAGTCATGCTAACTAATAATAGCAATCTAGATAAACAGTTGATGCTAGCCTTTAGCTTTCACCAGTAAATACCCAAAGGTTCGTTCTGCTAGCGCTTCTGTTTTGACAAGCAGGCTGTTGATATGACTTAACAACAACAACCTAGTTTCCCCTTTTACAAAGAGACCATGGCGATTTAAGTTTCAATCCTATGTGCATCCGTTTTAAGCGTTAAAAATCCAACTGCACGTTAGCTGGCTATTACAGATAACGTAAAAATGTTAGTGACAGGGGAGTCGTCTATTTCCTGAAATATCATTGACTGTTGTGACCTGTATCGTTCAACGCTAAGTTACAACTGACTACAACAAACAGATTAAAAGCATGACAGCTAGCTGTTACACGATGTTAATGATAAACTGTTTTTCAAACAACTTTTGCAAGTGGAATATAAAACCACGAAAATAAAATGTAATTACATTTCAGTTAACTTGTAAGCATGGAACGTTTAAAGGAAATGTAAATTCCCAGTCTGTAGACAGTGTCGAAACCCAGCTGCGGGTGGCTAGCGCTAGCTTTGCCACTGAGTTTAGCAGGGTATGCTATACCCAGGTTCAAAGTACTATTAAAACCATGAATGTTTGTGTAATCGTGTTGACACTGCAATTTGTTCAAACGACAGGAGGTAAAAGAGAAAACGACATCAGCCAGTGAACACAAGACAGTGACATCAGTAATGTTAACCTTACATCTGCGGCCAAGTGACGCTATATTAGCAGTAGCCGGCTAACAATCACCTACCAGCGTATCGAGCTAACGTTAGTTAGCTAACAACTCACCAGGAATTTGATATGACTTCCCCCTCTATTCACGGGCTACGTCCAGCCTTGAACGGTGGTGTCGTCGAATATTACATAAACCTGGCCTTTTGCAGTGACAGCTTCGCAGGACAGAAACCTGTTACTAGAAAGATCGAATTCCTACGTTTTTCCTCAGCTTCTGGGTGTTTTTCCTGCGTCACCGGCGCGGTAACAGCCCCCGAACTCTATCTAGTCCGATTTCTGGGGCTTGTCACTTCGGTCCCAGCAGTCACTCACAACTTGAATCAGTTCAACATGGCGGAAGCGCAGTCGGACACAAATGCTGCTCAATAAAACGGGCCAGACGACTGGGTGAAGTCCAACAGTCAGCCTTCTCTACGAGCCAGTTTGCACGGCAACCGAGTAGACCTCAGCAAACACAACACCCGCTGAATGGAAAGGGCATAAAACCCCTCTCAATTCTGATAAGTAACTCCGGTTCCACGGAGGATGATCAACGCCGTAGTTTAAGTCAAGCCGGAGAAACAACCCGACGCTTTTGATTATATCGCCTCCTACAGGACGGGGTGGTCATTCGTACACAAATTAACTGGACAAAATTCACACGATGGTAGACGAAATACTTGGGTTTGTTTTTTTCTTGTCTAACTGCAGCAGTGTCACAGTGTACAAATACTTTGTTGCAACCAAGATCGTGCTTTCAAAACCCTACAAAACATTTTAAATAGCCTACCAAAAGGGGAAGAACATTTCAGAATTACAGGCAATATAGATGTATGGGAAATTTTTTCCCATAAGAAATGAATGGAGGAATCAAACGGAATGTTCGTGACCAGAGTTCCAACACTGCAATGCCTTTGATCATTTGATGTTCATATTGGATGAAGACCAATCAGCTCTGTCTCAAATTTCACATCTATGATAAGAGTCCTTGTCTGAACAAATGTGCATAAAAACATTTAATGCAAAACAAGTTTCAGGTATTTTAAGTCAGCAACTCCACACAATCTCTTCAGAGATTGCAAATATTCTAGTTATTTATTAATTCCACCCCTTTTTTGGACCTCATCTCCGTTTTTGCCTAATTCACACCATTGAAACACAAAATGTCAAGCTCGGCCAGGACATTCCGGGAATTAATTATCATAAATCTGTCTTTTGTAGTTTTTAAATGATTTAGTTTTTTTCCCCAAAAATTTTCCCATTGGAAATGGATGGTATCCTTTGATGTTCCTTCAATCCTCTTGAACTTTTTCAGCAAGTTCAGCTATTTTGAGTCAGCAATCCTATACACTCTATTCAGAGATTGCAAATTTTCTAGTCAGCAATCCCACCATTGTTGTCTTCAGTCTTTAATATTATTATTCTACTATCTTCCACTTCCATATGTTTTTTGTTTAACTACTCCTACATTTTTTGTCCGATTAAAACCATTCAAACCTCACATTGTTCAGCTTATCCAGGACAAGTGTGCTATTGCTTTTTTTAAATTCTAAGCTTTATCATTTTTAAAATCTTAAGCTTTTTTGACAATTTTTTCCCCATAGGAAATGGAGAACTCTAACAGAATGTGTGGTCATCATGGCAACAATAGTGCTTTGATCCTTTAATTACTACTCCACTGAATAGTAAATTTAATTCTTGCACTTTTCCAACAAGTTCAACAACTCTATTTTGACTCAGCAATCCCATGCAATCTTTTCAGAGATTGCAAATTTTCTAGTTACTCTAGTTATTTCTTACCCCCTCTAAGCTTTGTGACATTTAAATATACTTTATAACTGGATGTAAAAAATGGGCTTAGCTCTATGCAGGTGTATGCTGCAGAATGCAACAGGTTAGACGTATACGTATCAAAATAAAATAAATTTGTTACTATTTTGTATTAGAAATAAGTGGCCTGAGTAGTTTTAGTTACATAAAAAGTACTTTTCAGCATAAAAGTCAAAATTCTTTGATTGCAGTTGAGTGAATACTTTCTGTCTTCCTTCCTTCCTCCCCATAACAGTGAACTGAGGAGGATTAATCGACGAAATAATTGTATGTGTTTTGCTCATTTTATTTATTTATAATTTAATTGAATTGTTTTCATTTTATTGATTATTTTGTTCATTTTGTGGATACTTCAATACTGTATTACCACTTTTAATTATTTTGTGTACTGCATTTGAATGCAGTGATATGTGCATATTTTGTTCAAGATATACTCGGATTACGTTAACTGTCTTATTTTAAATATGTATTTGCATGGTATAAATTCTGTAAAAGTGGGTCACAGTTTGATGACTGTCTAAAAATGCGGTTTACAAATCGACTCCAGTAGAAAAATACTACTTTACAGAAAGAAGTGTTAAGTTTTGTTTGTTCATGCTCGTATTAGCAGACTGCTAATTTTTTGACATGACTGTCCCAGGTGGTTAAAACCGTTACAGAACCAAGCAGGGGGGCATATATAGCCTGGCTTTGTTTATTGGGATTATGCAGCTGATATTAAAACACTGTAGTGTGGGAACCGGTCGTCTAGCGTGAAACACAGTAATAAGAAGATATTTATGACTCTCACTCCCCCATAGTCCTATCTGGGTTTTCTTTCCAGCCGCTCCTCTGTAATCATTCCCGACAGCAAAGATGGCGGCTGAGCGGCGTTGAGTTCGTCTCCGTAATGAGTTACTAATTTTTTGTACTAGTTTAAGTTTACTGTTGAAAATGGAAACCAAGTTCACGTGAGGAAATCTGAATCAAGAAAGAAATGTTGAGACATTGAGAAACATATTTTCGCCAGGACTTAGCTACTACCGCTAATTTTCGTTGTAGCGTCGGGTGTGCATCGCCGTAGCTCCACAGTCTGTATCTTCTTTGTAAAATGGCCCCGGTGCAGATTGGGTCAGATGGGCAACTCGTCCCGCTCGGAGGTCCAATTGTCTCAGGTCCTCATCAACCGCCAACCGGGGCCCCGGCCTCCCAGGGGGTCCGGCTGAGTATGCTCATTGATTTTCTACTCCAAAGAACCTACCATGAAATCACCCTACTGGCGGAACTGTAAGTATTATTTTAGCGCCTTAGGCCTCGAGCTAACTGGAATAGCGTTGACTAGCAGGCTAGGTTAATCGGCTAAAGTTTGCAGACTCGGGGAATGCAATCATTTTGGGCACAAAAGTATTTTGGAGAATTGATGTCGATGTAGAAAACTCTCGCCGCAGGGATTACCTCTGGTAGTAAGTGTAATAATACAATTAGAGAGCTGATAGCTAACCTTAGTTGCATGATGTGAGGGGGCGTACCGGTGTACTGTTGAAACCCAACCCCCTGCCGCATAAAGCTGTATTTACATTACTACAGCCTCCACAAACCTCTTATTTTACCCTGACTGCATAGTTTTGTGCCTAAACTTCATTGTTCAGATTTGTATCATATTGCGGGGGAGTCGGGTACTGTTTGTCTGCACATAGATCTTTTTGCAGAGTGAAGTCTATGGCATTAAAGGCCATTGGGGGTTGAAATTGAGCACCACACGTCCTTGTAATGTCACCCTGCATTTATGTTCTAGTTTCTGGTCTTAAACATTTTTTTTTCACTTATTTAAATAGATGCATAATAGCAGGCTCATATCAGGGACCTAGATAATAACATAAAGTCAGCATTTTGAAGATGAAGACGGTGATATATTTAAAATACTTGATGTTTTTCTTACAGACTTCCCAGAAAGACTGACATGGAAAGGTAAGATTAAGTCCCATTTAATTTAAAGCATCCTTAAAACTTCACATTTTTAGTCACGGGTTCTGGTAGGATTTTAATGTTTAACTTTTTATTGTATTCTTTTTCCAGGAAAATAGAGATTGTACAATTTGCCAGTCGTACCAGGCAGCTATTTGTGCGTCTCCTAGCCTTGGTTAAATGGGCCAGCAATGCAGGAAAAGTGGATAAATGTGCTGTATGTTGAGTGAACAAATATTCTATATTTACAGTATTTCATAAAGATGGATTCAAGAAATGCTAGTGCTTTTCTCATCATATATCTGCATTACTGTACTTTTTGCCTTTTTCCCACACATACAGACGATCTCTGCCTTCTTAGACCAACAGACAATACTGTTTGTGGACACAGCTGATAGGCTAGCATCACTAGCCAGAGATGCCTTGGTACATGCCCGTTTGCCCAGCTTTGCCATTCCTTTTGCCATTGATGTGCTCACCACAGGTTCATACCCACGTCTCCCTACATGCATACGGGTAAGTGTGATTTTACAGTTAGTTTCCTGCTGGCACAGACTGACCAAGTGTATCAGTCTGGCGTAGCCTCATGACTTGATTAAACTTTATCATGCATGTCTTGTCATTCTAATTGTGTCATTGCTTTGTCCATGTGTATAGGATAAGATCATTCCTCCAGACCCAATCACAAAGGCAGAGAAGCAGACCACCCTGAACCAGCTTAATCAGATTCTGCGACACCGTCTTGTCACCACAGATTTACCTCCACAATTAGCTAACCTCACAGTTGGTATGGATCTTCTTTAAATCCATTTTAGTGTGTGTCAGTCCCCTGTAATTTGTTGGCTGTTTTCTGCTTTTACAGTCGTATTTGTTTGCACTGATTTGTCATCATGTTGATGGGATCTGAAATGTATGTTTGTTTGTGTGCATTTTTGCATAGCAAATGGCCGCGTAAAGTTTCGTGTGGAAGGAGAGTTTGAGGCTACCTTGACCGTGATGGGTGATGACCCTGATATTCCTTGGAGGCTGCTGAAGTTGGAGATTCTAGTTGAGGATAAAGAAACTGGAGGTAAGGCATGGGCCTATTCAACTCCCTGAGCTCCGAATTGAGATGCTCAAAGAAAAGACAAATGTTTTACTCAGAATGGACTAGCTGTCTGTAGGTGACGTAGCAGTAATCAGTAATGCAGCTCAACTTTGACCTCTAATTGAACTACAGTTTATCTTTTCGCAAAGCCATACTTTGGAGCTTTTTATGTTAAAATGCTTTGCAAGATTGTGAAGTGTCCTGAAAAATCTGTTTATTTTATTGCCTATTTTATGTTTGTTTATAGCCATAAATACTTTAAAAGACAGATAGCCATTTAAGAGTATACTTGAATGTTCATTTTCTTGTTTTTTTTATATCACTTTGACTCACTCTCAATATATATATATATTTTTTTTTTTTTTTTTTAAACCCTTTTCTTATGCTTCACCCATTCCCATCTCCCCCAATATGGACAGATGGCAGAGTCTTGGTCCACAGTTTGCAGGGGAACTTCATCCATGAGTTGGTTCAGGCACGTCTGTGTGCAGATGAAAAACCCCTACAGGACATGTACAACTGTTTGCGTATCCTTTTTCTGGTCTGTGTTCTTATAACTGCAGATACATGTGGGTTGGTGTGTGACCTTCTTGCAACTACTTGGCTTTTGTCCCAGTCTGCTGTGAACTACTGCAGTATAGCAGGAGTTTCTTGTAGCATATAGAGTATTGACTGGTCAAGCAAATGCATGCAGCATTCCAATGAGAAACACAGCTGCAGAATTACATCCTTCGTGCCACCCCCTTCCTTCATTAACTCCCAAACAACACAACCAGGATTTGTTACCAAGTGGTAAAGGGTAGCACTGTTTGCACTACAACCTGTCACTTAATAGGCCATTTAAAGTATAGTTAATTTATTGTTGCATTGGTCATGTCATCACCTGTTGACACTGTCCTCATAAACTGATCATGTAGTGATAATGTGTAAGTCTCTTTAACTTTGAAAATGAATATCTTTATTTGGACTTCTACAAAGTGCAAATGTCATTTGTTATGCTGTAACAGATCTGGTAAATGGATAGGAAAGGATTTGTTCTGACTAGACGGCTTGTTGTCTGCAATGAACTAAAGTCTTCAGCCACAGGGAGAAACGGCAACAGCTTGGTAGCATTTCTAACATCAAAGACCCTAATCATGAATGCAGGTTAAGTTCGACAATGCTAATCAGTGTATCTCTGCTCTGCCTTTCCAAAACTGAGCCAGCAATGCAGCTCACCATGTCAAAGAGCAGTTTGTTTTGGGCACAAATATCCCTTTATACCAGAAAGTGCATGTGCCTTGAGGATATGTATGTGTGTGTGTGTGTTATGAATGTTAATGGAAAGATGTGTCTAATACTCATCTTGATTCAACTGGACTTTGCCTCACTGTACTTTCTTTAACTGCATTGTTTCCAGACTCATTCTGTCTGTCACTGCAGCTAGAGGTGCTCCACTCTCAGACGCTAATGCTGATCAGAGAGCGATGGGGAGATCTGGTGCAGGAGGAGCGATATGCGCCTGCAAAATTCCTCACACTCTCTGTCTGGAAGTAAGACTACACATTGCAGCTATACAGACATGTAGACAGATGGCTCACTGAGCACACTGTTAACAAAAAAATACATTTATCAGGGTTTCCATAGAGCTAGTAGAAAGTCTGAAATCTAATTTTCTGAACTTTGTGGTGTGGAATGTCTGCCATCTGTCAATTTTGAAAGATGGTAAAAACTTACTGCTTTTTGTTTTTCCAAAGAAGACTAAGAGGTTAATATTGGCCACACAATAGTAAAGACCTAAGTTTTTCCACGCATAATTGTTTCCATCTCATAAGCATTGAGTTTAGGTCATAACACTGCATCTAGACAATTTTTCAGCTGCAGAAAATGTCAGTTTCTCCATATTTTGTATTTCGTTGATAGAGTGAAGTTCTGCTTTGGCTGGGAAATTATCTCTACCCTACAGCCTAAAGTTATTTGCAGAGATTTATACTAAGCCATGAGTTTGTCTGAGGGTTTTGCTCGGGTACAATGTGACAAAATTACAATCAGTTTATTTTCTAAAAATGTTACATATTACATTTATATAACAAAGTCTTGGCAGAATGGATGAAGGGCTACCACAAAATGTACATTACGAACCCAGTGTTTCTTTTATAAAGTTGTATTGACTCCAGTCTCATGTTTAAATGTGTTTTTATGGAGGGGGAGATTGATAATTTGTAACAAAGCAACAAGTTAAACACTTAACCATAAATGTTACTCTTATTTAAAAAACTTTTTAAAATTATTGAAAAGTTGTTAATTTTGTTGACATTACATTCATGTACTATGGGCACTTGCAAATTCAGTGAGACCTGTCTTGAGAACAGTGGATTTAGTCCTGTATCGAGGCCTGTTGAAAATAATGTCTTATTCCCTCATGGCCAAGAAAATGCAAAAGTGAGAACCTGTGTGTTTAATGGTGATGAAGACAAAAACAGAAAATGTACCTTTTATCAATTTCCTATTTGATTTGTTCTTTTATAAAATACTTTAAGTCTTAATTTAAATTCATAGTTCTAAAAAGTCTTTTTTTGTTGTTGTGTTTTTTTTTTTTTTTTGATTTCTCCAGTCAACAAGTGTTGGGTAGGAAAACGGGCACAGCATCAGTTCATAAAGTCACGATAAGGATTGATGAATCTGATGGATCAAAGCCACTGCAGATATCTCATGAGCCACCTCTTCCAGCCTGTGACTCCAAATTAATGGAGAGAGCTATGAAGGTAAAGTGGAGAAGAAATTGTTTTCAATACAATACACAAATAGAGCAATATGACTTTATGTTACATTTGAGTATGTACTCACTTATTTAGATTGACCATCTATCAGTGGAGAAACTCTTGATTGACAGTGTTCATGCAAGGTCACATCAAAAGCTACAGGAACTGAAGGCCATCCTCAAGGCCAGCAATGCCAGTGACAACTGTATGTATTTTAATTTTATATGAGAAAACAAGCTTAGTCCAAATAAATCCATGTTTACTCCTGAAGCTTCATGCTCATGGATAACTGCGCAATCTCACAAGGAAGTTTACCGTCATTTCCGCACTATAAGGCGCACCTAAACGCCGTCAATTTTGTTCAAATATGACAGTGCGCCTTATATATGGAGTAATTCCAGTCAAGTCCCACACCATTTGTGTGTGTAAAGACCCCGAAATGGCTCGTTG
>JAQQAE010012007.1:0-13349 GCA_029823295.1 Pseudamia nigra | reverse complement strand
AATTACAAACCTCTCTTATCTTTTTAAATGGGTGAACTTGCACATTTTTACATTGCCCAATACTTATTGTCCCCACTATAAGTGAGCCAGGAGAGGAGCGAGTTTGTCTGTTGATCGACTTATTGATCAACAGACAGGTCACCTATAAATGACAGGTTACGGGTCGGCTGTGTGGACCGACCTGCATGCCGATGACTGCGTAGATGAAGAAGATCATGGCGATGAGCAGAGCGACGTATGGCAGAGCCTGAAGAGCAAAACAAAACCCTGTCACTGCTGCTGTGCCCATGATCAGAGAATAAGCCCCGCCCCTCTCACCTGCAGGGATTTGATGAAGGTCCACAGCAGTGTACGGATCCCCTCCCCTTTACTGAGCAGCTTGACCAATCGCATCACTCGAAACAGACGAAAGAAGGTGATTGACACCCGAGAGCTGTCCTCGCCGCTCTGACAAGACAATTTAGACGCATAAAAACTCAACAAATTTACATTAAACTGAATCAGAAACTGTCACTTGAATTAACCTAAAGCTGCAGAAATGACGTCCACATCTAGTAAATATAAGAATACACCTTCATAAGTGTCACGTCTTAAAAAGCATCAACTCCTCCATTTTACTGTACAGTATCATTTTGATATTGTATATTTTGATACAGTATATATAAAATAATTCTTTTGAATGTAAACAATAATTTCTGAAGGTAATATAACTGGAGATAAATCTGACTGATAATGAGCTTCTCAACTGGAAATGCTGATAAACCCTGCCAACCCATCTGATGCCAGTCTGGTGGGGCATCGTCGTCATCCTGGCGTCAGACCGGCAGTGTTGTACTTTTGATTTTTAGCATGATAACTCTTCAACAGAAAAGTCTAGCGTGGCTAAACTTACAACGAGGGTGTGTGAGGTTAAGACCTCACACGAGTTAGACATGATTGACCTTGGCCTTGAGGTAAAAGCCAAATTTTATTATTTTTTTAGTACAATTACTCTTGAACGGAGACTTTATTACCTTAGGTTATCACTTGTATACGATCATTTTTCTCAAAATATCATAACTTTAGGGCCGGTGCTCATATTTTAGCACCAGCAGTGTCTTGTTTCCATTCAAATTCTATGGAACTCAGTATTTCCAGTGCTTAGCATCCTCAGCACACACTGAAGGCGTTATAACACTGCTCACTCGCCAACCAATCAAAGCTGACAAGTGGTAGGATGTTGGAAGTACACACTGTAAACTTCTCTGCCCGCATGATGGAGGGAAAACTGACTGACAACACTGAAGGATTTCCATAATTTTATGAAGGAGTTAATTGTCCACAACATCCGTTACAGTCTGGAAATGTGTGGAAAGGACATTTTCACATGATGTACCTCCAATTCATTCATGTGACTAACTATGTGAGTGTCTCATGTGTAAGGATGTCATTAAATTCAAAAAGGACCCCACTTCACTGAAGCAGTCAATGCACGTCTGAAATCATCAGATCAAATCTCTAAATAGGCTTCATCTTGATAAACTGACCACAGATTTCAATTTTAATCAACCATATTCTCACCTGAAAAGATTTTAAACCAACATTTTGTGAAATACAGTAGTCTTTCAAAATGTATACCTTACAGGCGTCACATACTAAGAGTCACAGGACGAATGACCTGTGTGTAACCATAGCGACAGCAGCTGTAGGGGCAGTCAGAACGTAACACTGGGAGCGCTGCGAGTAAAACGCTCCCTGTGGACACAGGCCCTTAAGGTCTGGTACAATACTTTAACGCTTTTCATTTGGAAACGTTGAATAACACACTAACACACCAGACGCCTGATGGTTTGATACTCACACTGAATTCAGTGACGACAATATCGACCACGCTACCGACCACAATGAGAGCATCGAACGAGTTCCAGGCATCAACAAAGTAATGCTGCAAGAGGAAAAATCACATTCACATGGATTAGTGTGTGGAAAGGTAGAATGTTCCTGGAGGAATGGTGTGTTGGTACGAGGCAAACCAGAGACCTCTGTGTTTTCCACTGTCATGAAGGTGGTTTACGCCTAATCGTGTTAAGTCACACTGGTAACTCCTACAAACCTGCCATGAAGGCCTGAACACAGCGAGTTAAACCTTGTAAGTCCAGTTAATGGAAGGGACTCCAGCAGAACTTTCTGGTGTTCAATCAAAAGCAACATAATCTTACAATAAACAAGCATCATATTTGATGAACTGAGTTCCCTTTGTGTAGTTTTACAATGTGTGTGACAATCTGACCGTTACATTTCTGCAGACTGTGACCTAATCTCTGCTTTGTCTTTGTTTTCCTACCCGGAGTCTGAGCGCGAGCAGCTTCAGCAGCATCTCCACGGTGAACAGTCCGGTGAACACCATGTTGAGGATGTCCATGATGTCACTGAAGGTTTTCGACTGTTCATAGTGCTGCAGGAGAGAAAATGAACAGATTCATCGAAGCCCGTTCCCACCAGTTCCAGTTCACGCACACCCAAGCATTTCCATCAGAAACTGTAACATGGCAGGGGGTGATCACAATTCCTGCATGCGCCATTTTACAACAAAAGAAGAGTAACGAGTCGACCAGGTAAATGTGTGGCAACGTGGGACGTGCAGTGAGATAGGATGCCACTGCTGAAACCAACACATTATACCAAAGTACAGGTCCAGAAGTAATGTGTGGAGTGCCTTCGAAAAGAATAACCAACAACGACGTCTGTGTCGGGGTCGGCGACCTTTACAAGCCAAAGAGCCGTTTTAGCTCCTCTCTCACCAAATACAATCTGCCTGGAGCCACAAAACATACTTGATCTGTAAATGACTATAACACCGTTTATTATTTCTAGTTGCACCACTTGATGACAACAGTGTGATTCCTTTGGATTTGGATGTTAGTAATACCTTTTGCCCTCTTGACTCGTCGGAGTGTTGCCTGGCAACGGGAGAGTGGTGTCACTGTGTTGCCTGTGCCGCTTCGTTGGATATGTTGCTTTTACCTGTGAACTCTCATTTTGGAGTTTTTTTGAAATGAAATGAATTATTCCTTTGTGTCAACTTTAAACCTCAGCTCGTGTTTATTTCACAATAAAGAACCTGGCGTTTGATGCCTCGTTTCCACAGTGAATCATCAACTATAACAGGAAATAAACACAACGCAAAATCCATAAAAGGCACGAGAATATGTGTAACGGACCAGAGACGTTTGGTTACATACAGTTAAACAATAGGTAGTATATCATAAACATAATCTACGCTGCACTTCTAACATTAGAAAAATAAAGATAACATTACGTTGGGCAGCTCCCCGTGTTCACTGATGACAGAACAACAGAAATAACTGCGAGTTAAACCCAGCACAGTTTAAAAAGCCAGAGATCAGTGCAAAGAAAGACTCAACGGGCAGGTTTTCACGTGAACACATGAACAAATACTGTATGGACAAAAAATAAATAAACTGAAATCTGCAAGACATCCACAGAATGGCACACGATTTGTGATTTCTCAAAGTCTTCCATTTATAAGCAGCAGCACCACATATCTCAAAAAATAGCACCGACCACTGGAACCAAGTCATTGGTTCAAACGCTTTGAAGCCATCGTATTGACATGTCAACAATACAAACACAGATGCGGATGGTATGAATGATGGATTAGAGAGATGACCTAAAGTGTCAGAAAGTTGATGAGGATGAGAGAATATGTTACCCGACCTACTGAATAAACCGATGTTGGAGAACCACTTGGTGCGTGTTATTTACCTGAACAGCCAGCGTGACGGTGTTGAGCAGGATGAGCACAAACATAACGTACTCGAAGCCCGTTGAGTTGATGATGGACCAGAACTTGTACTGAACTGGATTCTTGGGGATGTAAAGTTTTAAGGGCTGAGCCTTCAGCGCGTACTCCACACACTGACGCTGCAGCACAAGTGCACACAATGAAAAGTTTTAAAACCCATCAACCAATTCACATTAAAATGAAATTAAAACGTGTAGTACTGTACTTTTAATTGTGTTATTTTGCCTTGTAACTGTAAACTTTAATATGCAGCAAAACACAGTGTTTAAAACATATAAAATTATTTGACACTAGAGATATTTGTTTTCATATATTAAAGTTGACAGTTGAAACCATGAAGCGGCAAAACGAAACTGTTTGATGGTTTTGGCAACTGCACAGATTCAAAGTCCTTGAGATTTTTCTGATTGATTTTCATTTCTTAGAGAAGACGAAGGCCTGTCTTTTCTCTTTACTTTACTGTCTGTTTCTTGCCCTGAAGTATATTTGTACCATCGCTGTAGTAGCACTAATTGTGCTGATGGTGTCGAGCACTTTATGACTGTCATGAGGTTACCTGGTTCTTATCCAGCTCACAGTTCTTATACTCCTGCTCTCCCTGTTCTCTGAAAGTGATGATGACAAAACCCACGAAGATGTTCATCATGAAGAAGGCAATGATGATGATGTAGACGATGAAGAAGATGGAGATCTCCACCCGGTAGTTGTAGATGGGCCCAGAGTTCTCCCCGTTGGCGTCTATGGCTTTATACAGTAACCTACAGGCAGGCGAAGGAAGACTGGAATCTGTCGTTTGTGTAACGGCTTCAAGTGTTAATAATTTTTTAGCTTTTTTAATGGAACACTCACGCTGGCCAGCCCTCGAAAGTGGACACAGTGAACAGCGCCATCATCCCCATCAGCACGTTGTCAAAGTTGAAGTCACTATTGTGCCAGATCCTTTGTCTGACCATGGGATGGGTCACGTCCCCGTCCTTATAAACCACAAAGGTCCCCCTGATCACACACACACACACACCCACACACACACACACACGCATCGTGTTAGACCTCAGTGATTTAAAATGGAGCTGATTAAGACTGGAGATTTAAAACTCACTTGCACTGTTCAGGAGTGTGCTTGGCCTCATCTGTGCAGCGATAAAATTTACCCTGAAACACAACATTCCGGTCTTAAAACATGAGGACATCAGGAAAACATTAAATATCCACCATCTGCCAGGTTCAGTTGTGACATGGACATGCTAAATGATGGTTTTGGAAATTTTAAACATACCGATGTCTGAAATGTATTAGGTTTCGATTAACAATAGGAAGATCTTGAGAGCGTCGAAGATTTGCAGTGATGCTGGATGAGACTCGTGAGAATCACTCATCAGACGGTGTAAACACGATAAACTCACTGGCCACTATGAGGTCCACGTCCGTGTACTGGGTTGGGCCTGCTAGCTGGCCTGGCCAAAAAAAAGGTCATCACCTGGATTTAACTAAGCAAATCGGTACGAGCCTCCCATTGGATCATTTCTGCCTGGGTGATTATGTTTCAGCTGGAAACAAGTGATATGAAGATAGTAGCAAACCATCATCTTTGAAGAAAAAATATGGTTGGAAAAAAAATCTTGAATGATCATGACCGGTAAATGTGTGGTGAAACCAAATTGTAAAAAAAAAAGCAACAACAGTAGAACTCAAGACTATGTTTAATAGTGAAAGTAAAATCATTTCCATTGGGACTAAATATCTGTGTAGCCTTAAGAAAACCACTTATCAGTGAGGCTAATCAGAAAAAAAGGCTTCAGTTTGCTAGGGAGCGTAAGGATCGGACTCTGGAGCAATGGAAGAAGGTCAGGTGGTCTGATGAGTCCAGATTGACCCTGTTCCAGAGTCATGGGTGCATCAGGGTAAGAAGACAGGCAGATGAAGTGATGCACCCTAGTGCCTCGTGCCTACTGTGCCAATCATCAGGCTGAAATTGTTAAAGAGTAGTTCAGGAAGCATGAAACACCATTTCCACACATGGATTGGCCTCCACAGAGTCTAGACCTTAACCCCACTAAGAAACTTTGGGATGTACTGGAGAAGACTTTGCACAGTGGTCTCCCATCATCATTTCAAGATGTCGGCAAAAAATGAACATAACTCTGGACGTAAATAAACGTTGAGACATTGCAGAAGCTTATTGAATCGATGCCACAGCAAATGTGTGTCATGATCAAAGTCAAAGGCGTCCAACGAAATATTGGTGTGTGACTTTTTTTTGGGCCAGGATGTGATATGATGGCACACTGTGCTCATAAACAGACGGACATCAACAGCCAGCAGCAACCCTCACGTAGGCTACAACATTTAAATAATGTCCAGTTAGGACTAAGGTCCCAGAATGAGCCACCGCTGGCTGCCTGAAGAATTAATACAACGCAGGATGGATCCGTGCTTCCATGTTGCTTATGCCAATCATCACCATAACATCCAAATATTGCAGTGGAATTGAATGGGACTCACAAATTTATCTACATTTTCAGCAAGTTATCAAGAGACTGAGTCATGCCCCTTCTGGTTTTCAAACACGGGACTTAACTTCGTAAAGAAAAATCACAATTTTTTCCCCTAAGTTAGGTCCTATAACCTGGAAGAGAGGCAGAGGGTAAGTAGGTGTGGCTTAGGCTCCCTGTAGTATAGCAGAAAAAATAACCACCAACACATGCCATAATGCACCTAAAAAATAAACACGTAACAAAGTATTTAGAAATGGTGCCCAGTCTCTTACCTTGAACAGCTGGACTCCGATACAGGCGAACATGAACTGCAGCAAAGTGGTGACGATCATGATGTTTCCAATGGTCCTGATGGCAACAAATACACACTGGACCACATGCTGTAGCACACAAACACACGTTAGAAGAGGCTAAAATGAAAAACAAGGCTGTGAAAAATCAGGCATCAATCAGATCTATAACTGAAAAGAGTCTAATCTCGTGACCCATCATTGCGCTGTTACTGTACCTTGAGTCCTTTGGCTCTGTTGATGGCCCTCAGAGGTCGCAGCACCCTTAGAACTCGGAGGATCTTCACCACCGAGATTGCACTGGAGCTAAAGTTCAAGTATTTGGCAAAATGAAAGAATAAGGCATCTGCAGGATAACTGAAATAAAACCAAACTAGGCCGTGCTCTGAGACCAAGACAGTTCAGGAAGTGAAATTCAAGCTGCAGACATTACATGGAGCCATTGAGATGTTTACACTAATTCATTCAAGTAAACAAACTCAAACCAATGGTAAGCTTTACCAATCTCCTGCCTCCAAAACCACTGGTAATATATCCATTTAATAAATTTGTTTGTTGAGCATTTATTTGACCTTTCTGAAAATGTTATCAAAATCCATTTATCACTTCAATGGTTTTGGCGCCTGCACTTGGGGAAACATTCGAAGTTCTTGAGATTTTTCATATTGATTTATCTTCATCTCTTTAACCACACGGTGTCAAACAAAGTCATATGACTTGTTAGTGTAAACACTTACTCACAGCTGCAGTCGAGTATATGTCATGTATAACTATGAACATATTGAATAAACAGAAGGTCCGACTCGGTCACTAGTGACCTGTTACTATAGCGACATGTCAATCAAACCCCAGCACGGCAGCGATTTGTTGGATTATTTGCTGTAATATCTTAATAACGGAGTAAAAAGTTAAAGATGGATCACTGTTAAAGTAATGATGGACTGTTGTTGCTCTTTATTTAACTTAGTGTTTCCTGCCATAATATGGATTTGTATGGTATTTGATTCACAACACACGTATTCAAAACTTGTTGGCAGACGAGAAAATCGCAGTTAAACATAATCAAAGTTTGACTTCCTGTTGTGAGTCCACAAATTCACATGGCAGTATTATAATTAGTATTATAATTAGTATTATAATTAGTGTTGTCTTCCAACCCTGAATTTTCTGTTCATCTACCTACATCACATACAAAGATATGAGGCTCAAAAATCATAGAAGAAAAGATTTAAGTGTATAATCCAAAATGTTTTCACCTGATCAAAGAAAAATGTGGTATGAATTGAATAAATATGCTGTAGTTCTGCCAAATGGAAGGAGTCATGCAAAACCTTTTCTCAGAATTTGTTGATTTTATACTGAATGACCCACATGTGTCTTTCACAGTTTGGATTTTTTTAGTTAACCACTATTTATACAGGTGACCCCACTGAGACCCATCGGATGTCTTCAGTATGAACAATGGTGAAAATCATAACAATAAATAAAAACCATTGAAGGAGAAGGTGTGTCTAAACCTTTGACCTCATTGCTCAAATATTTTGTGTTTGTGGAAAGACACTCATATTAACTTTTTGCAAAGTACTGGCTTCTTAATTAGTAAATGTGGCTGACCTCTGACCTACCCACGTAACCCATCATTAAATCATAACGATTACACAACAACAAAAAACAGTGTTACAAAACCTACCAGTACCACAAAGTCCCTCAAGGCTCCTACAACAATATCAACCGCTGAAGCCATATTTGAAAATAAATAATAAACCAAAAGTCCAGTATCTGACTAGACATAAGATGAGACTGTGTTACTAACTGTAGGAAGAAGGAGACGAGTGAGACGCTGACGACCAGCAGATCCAACAAGTTGAACCAGTTTCTGCAGAACGAGCCCTGATGAAGGAACGCCCCGTGGACGGTCATCTGCCACACGGAGACGTGACGTTAGAGACGCTGAAGAACACACTGATCACGTCATGCAGCAGCTTTCACTGTACCTTTAACAGAATCTCCACGGTGAAGATCGACGTGAAGGCGTAGTCTGCGTAACCCAGAAGCTGCAGGAACAAACACACTGAATCAGAGACGCCGCAGTCGTCCACATCTAAAAACCCGTGTGAAATGTGGTCAATCAAAGCACCTTAATTAAACAGCTCTTTGTATCAGGCTGTAAACGGGGAATTGCACATGGCACATAACTCACGGTTCAACGTGTTTGAAACAAACCTTAATTTAATGTAAAGAACCTAAAGGATAATTCCTGTTTGTTTCATCACTTTCAGTTTTGTAAACTTTGGCGCAGAAGGGTTAACATTTGATATTTGTGCTGATTGTACGTTGGAGGCATTGCATCCCTCAGCTGTTGCTAATTGCTACGTGTTGCATGACGACAGCTGCTGCTCGGTGTGAAAGTACAGTCCGTTTTCTGGACTCAGACAGTAAACTGGTGATTTTCCCTGCATGTGTTTCCCTCTTTAACCCGGTTAGTCACTGACCCACTTCTGCTGTGTAATCTACTCACGCCCCGCCCAAGAGTTCAAATCACTGTCACATGTCAACCTGGTCCTGGCTGAAGCTCCTGCGCTCTGATTGGCTCTGGTGTGAAACAGGGTCCCTGTTCATCAGCATGTTTTAAAAGGTGACGTCGACAGCTGATCCCCAACATTAAAGCCGCTTCTTTCAGAAACGTGTACAAGTAAAACCACCTATTTCATTATCTTTATCAACTATTGAGAAAATGTGGGTTTTTTCAATGTTATGTGAAGATATTTACAGTTAATATTAGCATTATTGCTATAAAAAGACTTAAGAATCCAACGTAATAGTTTATGTGTAAACAGGTGTAGATTTCAAGGTGTCAGTTACAGTAACATTATGCCTTTGCTGCCCTCAATAAAACCGTTAAAATTCTTTATATGTAATGTTCCCCCCCTCCCCTTTTTTTATTAAATATCAACATGTTCATTTTTGGAATACATTGTTTTGTTCTTTTCTACATTATTTAGCCCATTTTTGTTCATTTCCTTGATCATTTTTTGTTCCTTTCATAAACATATGCAGAAAAGGCATAAAGTCATGCATTAACAATTAACCAGAAACACAGAAAGTCACATGTTCGAGGCTCAGAATGTTCTTCCGTGTTCAAACAAACCTACACACTTTCGTGCCAACTATAGAAAAGTTCCTCGTACCTGTAGCTTAATCAGTGAAGTAACTAAACACCAAAAAAATTCTGAAAATTACCGCTGCTTTACATTCTTTTATAGTTTCATTCAGTGGATTCATTGCATTAAAAGTAATGCTCTTATGTTCTGATATTGTTGTATCCAGTGTTAGTGGTGTGTTTTTTCACGCTGCACACTGAAGTTTGTGTGTGTGTGTGTTTTTTTAGACTTACGTTATTTCTTTTGGAGTGGGCTCTGATTGGATCCTCCGCAGCCAATGAGCAGCTGCTGAGGATGATGAAGACGAGGATGAGGTTGGTGAAGATGTGATGGTGGATCAGAGTGTGACAAGCCCTGCGAATACTGGAAAAAAAGACAAAACAGACGTGTTGCTATTTACAGCTCATCATCACCAAACAGAAGGAAAAAAATAACGTCCCAAAAGTTCTGACCTTGCTTCTCGTACCTCACACATTCCGCTGTAACCACAGTTCCTTGGACACTCATTTTTTTTTTCCTTGGACACTCATACTACATTTCCTTTTGAGGACGGATATTTAGAAGAGTTGAATTAAGATAAAACATAAAAGAGCGGGATTTCCTGTGAGCATCCACTACTTCTCCAACTTCTCGGCTGGTACATAATCAATTCAGACCTCTGAGTTCCAAAATAAATGGAACGTCCGAGATTGGAAGGTTTTGTTGAATTACACAAGGTCAATGGCAACAACAAACATTTAATTTGGCATTACGTACGTACATTCTCAAAAAAGACGATATTCAAGCCTTTCATCGTCCATTTGATTTGGGACCAAACTCCATGTTACTCTGACTGATTTGATCAAACCTTAGTTGTACTTAGTTCTCATGTTATTTCCTTGACTTAGGACGTGTGTGTGAATCAGCTGACAGACGTACGGGTTTGTCTTGCTCAGGCAGAAGAACGCGCTCCCTTCTGGAATCGGAAGAACCTTCTCTTTAGGAGGAGCAAGGTCGGCCATCTTTAACTGGACTCCTCCGTCTGCATGTAAAGCCAGGAGGAGAACACAGGGGGTTAATTCTTTCAGAAAACCTCACTGCTCATGGGCTGTCAGGTATGATGAATCGCAGAACAAACCGTCGTCTCCTTCAGGAAGCTCCTCCTCTTCCTCGTACTCCGTGTCCTCATCAATGTCAACCTGGGGGAAAATAGAAAAACTGTCAGATTTGTTTATCAAAAGCACAAAGATGACGGTGATTTTCTTTGCACTTGCCTTCACTTCTCCTTCTTCAACCTCCTCCTCCTCTTCACTGCTCTCCTTCTTCTTGCTATAAGACAGAAAACAAAATGTCAGTCAAAAAATTATTTTGCTCAATCACCACATTATGATTTTCTATCACTTCATCACTCACTCTTTCTTTTTGTCTTCACTGTTTCCTCCGGCCAAGTTGTCCACAGCGATAGCCAAGAAGACATTCAGCAGGATGTCTGGCACTCGTTAAGAACAACACAGTCTATATTTAACATTTTTGACTGGTTTATGGGTTTTCCTGCTGCAAATATTTACATACATAACGTCTGCCTGTACAGCTAGAAACATAAATCAGTTTGTGTACCATTTTGGTTTGCATTTTAGAACTAAAAAAACTCCATGAACTGAAGCTCCTTAAAGATTTATTTTGGGGCATTTTTCCTTTAATGCATAGACACGGTGTAGAGAGAGAGGAAGGATGGAAGGAGGCGCTGGGGAGCAACATGCAGTAGGGCTGCAGGCCGGATCTGACCCTTGGCCTGAGCCATGTGGGTGCACGTCGGCTCCCTGAAGCTGTGCAAAGGCTGGGGCCATGGGTCCCGATCCTCTGTCACCATCCTGTATAAGATGTGACTCACCATGAGGACAAATCGACAGTTTAACAATGTGGCTGAAGGACGTTCTGTCATTTGAAGATGTGACCAAACCTCACTGATCCAGCAGGAGCATTATTTGGACAATGTAAAAATGAGTTTCCTAAAACTCAAAATGTAGATGACCATTTTTACAGCAGCTTAACAATTTGCTTCAAAGTTCAATTTCTCATCAATGACAGTGCCATATTTGTAAGATTGAACATAAACCACAGTCTGACTTTAAAACACAGTGACTTTGAGTTTTCCTCCCGAAATCAGGCTAAACTCACACAGCCACTTTTCATTTAATGTGGTTTGAACAAGTTTTTTGAATTTCTGTGTTTTTGTGATGTCACAAATACAAAGTCATTGCCCTTAGTCAATCCTCCAGGACACAAGAATCATCAGAACCACTGGGATCGGAATCTTTAATTTGATGTAAGACATTTACTTTAATTTGTTAAAAACGAGTACAATATGTTTCCTTGAAGTATCAATATGACACTAGTGCTTATGTTGCACTCTCCGCCCGGACGTTCGAGGGAGATGACTGCGTTGTGCGATAAAAGACTACGAACTCGCTACGTGTTCTCACTCGTCCGTCGTCTTTATTGAACGGCAGCCATTGCAATAATGAATAAAAATAAATAAATGGCGCACATGCGCACAACTTCCTGTCAGACAGTATCAATCAACCATGGAACATTGAACAAACAGTGCATTACTTGCTTTAAATAAAATCTTTCCATTTTTCTTAATTAATTAAATGTAAATGTAATGATATGGTAGCTGTGTACCTCAGTATCAATACGTATAAAGCTTCAATAATACCCCAGAACAAATAGATCTCCCAATGACTCATAGAAAACATCTTCACAAAGTTAATGCACTTTTTAACATACAAGTTACTTATAAGGTCCTTTAACCTGTCACACTGGTACATGTATTGTATGACTCAGGTTTGTTGGTAAAAGCCAACCATACGTGTTCAGGCATTTCTAAGAGAATCGTAACAGTTGAGGTAGACATTTTTCATAATGTCCAAACACCAAATTATTTAAGTGCCTTTTTAAATGCAAAAGTTTCCTTTTTTCGACAGATGTATATATTGTATAAATTTAACCTCAAGTATTTTCAACTTAAGTCTCATTTTATTCATTTACTTATTCAAAAGTGAGTTAAGACTGGAACTGGATTTTGTGACAAAATGAGTCCATCACATTTAATGTCAAAGAAAATTGAGAATAAATCAGGCTTTAAGTAACTCTAAAGACCATTCAGAAAACAAACAGCAGTACATGTCAGTAAGAGTTTGGACCAAAATTCAGTAAAAGAAAGAGTAGCCTTGCACGGAGTAAACAAAATGAGCAAGATAATAAACAAAATAAACAAGAAAATCAATAAAAATGAAAGTAACAAGTGAAATGAAGAAACATGAATGAAATAATCACAAAAAGGAACAAAGTAAGAATCAAAAAAGGGAGATGAACAAAAATATAAATAAAAATATACCAAATGAACATGATGCTCAACAAGATGCAAAATGGGAAGAAAATTAACCAAATTTTAAAAGATTTCATTAAAGACAATGCAGCAAACTGAAGAAAAATGTAGTAGTATTGAAGTAACTATATGAACTTATGATGTTTTTCCACTGATGTGACACATCTCAGTGACTGATTGGGAACATCTGCAGAGCATGTGGAAATGCAAGTAAAACACAGTTTCATG